>CAUYQU010007543.1:0-82592 GCA_963574635.1 Cheracebus regulus
TGGGTGACCAGAAAAGCCAGAGTTTAAATTTACATCTTGTCAAGAACAATTGCCGTGTGTCTATTGCAGCCATTTTGGTTTCTAGCAGTAGAGACTTCATTGCCTTATCTATTGCCGGGGTATTTTATATGTCGCTTCTGCCCAGACACCCTTCTCACAGCAGATGAAGTTGCAGATGTGAAGACGGTGATAGCCATGAGGTTGCTTCCTAACTATGATATGAATATGTCAGTGAATATTTGGACTTTATAAGTTCCCTGCGGCCTCCTACAAAAACCAAATCACTTAAAACCACATATTTAGAGTCGCACAGTTCCTGTTATTCATGATTACAAATACTGCTGCAATACATTATGTGCGTGTGTGTGTATATATATATATATATATATATATGTATGTATGGGTGTATATAAATCATATACACACATGTGCTATATATCTGCATTACAGGCATTATGTATTAAAATAGTATTTATAATCATGAATGTGTGTATATGTATTAGTCTGTTCTTACATCCTGCTATAAAGAATTACCTGAGACTGGGTAATTTATGATGAAAAGAGGTTTAATTGACTCAGTTCTGCAGGCTTAACTGGAAACATGAGTGGGAGGCCTTAAGAAACTCACACTCATGGTGGAAGGTGAAGGGAAAGCAAGAACCTTCTTCATATGATGTCAGGAGAGAGAGAGTGAGGGGATGTTACACACACATTTAAAACATCAGATCTCGTGAGAACTCACTCACTATCATGAGACCAGCAAGGGGGAAATCCACCCTGTGATCCAGTCACCTCCCACCAGGTCCCTCCTCCAGTTCAACATGAGATTTGAGCAGGGACACAAATCCAAACCCTATTATTCCTCCCCCGGCCCCTCCCAAATTTCATGCCCTTCTCACATTACAAAAGACAATGATCTTTTCTCAACAGTCCTTCATTCTTAACTCATTTCAGCATTAACTCAAAAGTCCACAGTCCAAAGTTTCATCTGAGACAAAGTAAGTCCCTTCCACCTATAAGCTTATAAAATAAAAAACAAGTTAGTTGCTTCCAAGATACAATGAGGGTGTAGGTATTGGATAAATGCTGCCACTCCAAATGAGAGAAATTGGCAACAATAAAGGAGCTACAAGGCCCCATGCAAGTTTGAAAACTAGCAGCGCAGTCTTTAAATCTTAAAGCTCCGAAATAATATCCTTTGACTCCATGTCTCACATCCAGGGCATGCTGTTGCAAAAGGTGGACTCCCAAGGCCTTGGGCAGCTCCATCCTTGTGGCTCTGCAGGGTATACAGTCCCCAGAGCTGCTGTCATGGGCTGGTGTTGAGTGCTGGGGCTTCTTTAGGCACACAGTGTAAACTGTTGGTGGATCTGCCATTCTGGGGCCTGGAGGACAGTAGCCCTTTTCTCACAGCTCCACTAGGCAGTGCCCCAGTGGGAACTTTGTGTAGAGGCTTGAACTCTGTTTCCCTATCACACTCAACAGAGGTTCTCTATGAGCACCCCATGCCTGAAGCAGACTTTGCCTTGGATATCCAGAGACTTCCATACATTCTCTGAAATCTAGGCAGAGGCTCCAAAACCTCAATTCTTACCTTGTGTGCACCTACAGGTCTGACACCACGTGGAAGTTGCCAAGGCTTGGAGCTTGCACCCTCTGAAGCAGTAACCCAGGCTGTACATTGATCCCATTTAGCCATGACTGAATCTGGAGCCGCTGAGACACAAGGCACCATTGTCACAAGGCCACACAGATCATCTGGGCCCTGAGCATGGCTCACAAAACCATTCTTTCCTCCTAGACCTCCAGGCCTGTGATGGGAGAGACTGTCACAGAGGTATTTGACATGCCCTGGAGACATTTTTTTTCCCCATTGTCTTGGCTATTAACACTCCTCTTTACTTATGCACATTTCTGCAGCAGGCTTGAATTTCTTCCTGGAATATGAGTTTTTATTTTCTGCTACATGGTCAGGTTGCAAATTTTCCAAACTTTTATGTTATGCTTCCTGTTTAAAGATAAGTTCTACTTTCAGAGTATCTCTTTGTTCATGATCATACACTTTTAGAAACAGCCAGGTCACATCTTGAATGCTTTCCTGCCTAGAAATCTGCCAGGTATGCTAAATCATTATTCTACCACAATGACAAATAGACATGAATGTTCATTGCAGCACTCTTCACAATCGTAGAGACAGGGAATCAACCTAAATGCCCATGAATGACAGAGGGCATAAAGGAAATGTGGTACATATACACCATGGAACACTACACAGCCATAAAAAAGAATTAGATTATGTTCTTTGCAGGAACATGGATAGAGCTGGAGGTCCTTATCCATAGCAAACTAACACAGGAACAGAAAACCAAATATTGCATGTTCTCACTTACAGGTGGGAGCTAAATGATGAGAACACATGACACAAAGAAAATGACACACACTGGGGCTTCCTTGAGGGTGGAGAGTGGGAGGAGTGAGAGGCAGAAAAAAATAACCACTGTGTACTAGGCTTAATACCTGGGTGACAGAATAATCTGTACAACAAACCCCTTTGACATGAGTTTACCTAAACAGCAAACCTGCACATGTATCCATGGACTAAAATAAAAGTTAAAAAATATGTCCCAAAAGTGAAGTTCTAAGAGGTGGATATGGAAGCGAGTTAAAGGCACTGGTATGGTTGGTTTTGGTCCATCTCAATATGGCCAAGTGGAACCTATGTTTCCAGACTCCCCTTCCTTGTAGGACTGAACACAAGGACTTTGCATAAGATTTGCAGACAGTGGGGAGGGTGGCTGCGGAAGGTGGGTGCGGTGCCTGGTGCTACTGCAGCTGGTCTGTAGCTTCCTCATCTACATGGGCAGTGGTTAGGGCCGCACTCCCCACACCCACACCATGGCCTTCTTGTGCCTCCCCAAGGCCTGAACATGTGTGCAGGAGGAGCTTGTTATTTGTTTGCACTCACCCTGCAGTAAGCACCATCCCTTTACCATCTACTGACCCTACTCTTGGGCTCCCTGTGGCTTTCTGGCCGTCACCTGCCCTATGGATCCCTTGTTTCCTGCATTTGTCCACACTGAACTTTTCTCAAAGGTGCCATGCTCCCTCTCACCTCAGCACCTTCCACATTTCAAAGACTCCATACATAAAAGACAGGATGTGTGCTTTCTCTTCCTTTCTGTGGTTCAGTCTACCTGACCTTGACTTCTCGGCCAGGTTTATTCCCAGATCTGATTCCTGCCATAATCCCTTTCAGAAGGACATGAATCTGCCTTTGTAATTGTAACCCTTCTGGAATGACTACTTGATTAAGGTTCATTTACTCCCAGCCTGTAAACTTGAGATCAACTTATTCGTGTTTTAATGGCAGCACTGGTTTCCACACTGTGCCTGCTGTCAGTAGGTACCAGGGGAATAGGGAATAAACCAGCAAGTTCTATGTTCTGAAAATCCACTCGAGTGCCTATGTTAGCTAGAAAGATTTGGGGAAATAAATTACTCTCTCAGTTCTTTAGGGTTGCCATAGCAAAATGCCAAAAACTGGGTCACTTATAAACAAAATTCATTGCTCACAGTTCTGGAGGCTGCAAGTCTAAGATCAAGGCATGGGCAGATTCTAAGATCAAGGCTTCCTGATTCATAGATGGTGGCTGTCTTCTCTGTATCCTCGGGTGGTGGAAGGAGCAAGGGTGCTCTTTAGGTCTCTTTTATAAGAGCATGAATTCCATGTATGAGGGTTCCGCCCTCATGACGTTGTCAACTCCCAAAGTCCCCACCCCCTATCACCATCATCTTGGGGGTGAGGATTTCTGCAGATAAATTTGGGGGCTGTAAACATTCCCATCACAGCAACCACCCACCTATCACCATGGTCTGGGGTGTGGCAGGCATTGCAAGGGCTCAGCCAAAGCCACACTCCAGGTGCTTGTGTAGATAACAAAGTCTTCTCCAGCCTCATCTACTTCATTGTGACAAGGCTGGGGCTCTAAGGGGTCAAGTGGATGATTTAGCTCAACAGTGAAATGGTGTTCTGGGGGAAGGGGAACGAGGCTGCATGCTGTGGACAGTCTTCATCTCAGGCTTCGGAGTATTTGTTCCAACTTCCTAAGGGCTCTCCCTCATCCTGGGGTGAAATGATCCTCCCACCATGCCCACAGCCCACAGTGGAGAAGCTATTCCTGGCACCTCTCCTGCAATTGATGGCCAGGGTTCCCATGCTGAGTCCACTCCACAGTTTGGTGAGAGGTGGGATGTGGGCAGAGTTCAGCCACCTGCACCTGCTCTCCTAGGGCTGTTTCTGTTGAGCAGCAGAGGAAGAACTGTAAGCTGCCTCGAGGTGCAGGTGGAGTCCTCCCTGTAAATCTCAGCTGTCCTCTTCAGTCCATTTTGTGTGTGTTTGGCACCTTTCCTGGCATGACCGGTTTCCCCCACGTCAGCCAGAGACCCTTTCCCTTTAACTTCTTAGGTCAATGTGAAGTCAACGTCTAATGAGCTGGAGTTCAGGCAAGAACACACACCAGTTGCTCCTGGAAAGAATCTCATGGTGAGGCAGTAGTGAGTCCCAGCAACTCCCAGCCTGACCTCAGGGTCTGAGTGTGGGGCTGCTTCTGCTGTGGCTCATGACTGGCAATGGGGCTGTGTGCATGTCAGCCAAACATGCATTGCAGATGCACTTTGACAAAAGTGAATGTACCTGGGCACTTATGGGAGTCCCTGCATGAGCGGGTATCATCGAAATAGCTGAAACATCAAAAAGCTGGAACACTGGGAACCTGGCCCTAGGGTGACAGAGGCCACAATGGAGGCCCCAGCCAGTTGGAAAGAGGCATCCGATGCTCTCCTTTCTATGCCACTGTAGAAAACCAGGGCATTGCCAAGTGAATAATCACAAACAGGCACGCAGCATTCACGATATCTCAGGCTCAGTGAGAGCTACCTTTTACTCAGGATCTCATGTGATGCTGAAAAGAATTCCACGAAGGTTAGAAGCCTGTGCACATGAAGAGCTGCGCAGTTTCCCTACTGATCCAAGCTGCATGCTGAGCTGTTCCTGCCAGGGCGGTGCTCCTCCTGCATCCCCCGGCTCTCCCTCTCCTGCCGGGCATTCCTGAAAGCACCTTTTATTCACAGTGCATGCTTTGAATACATACAAATACAATTTATATCTTCTGTAGTCCATTCCATACAACTGAAAATATAATTTAATAAAAATCAGAAAAGTAAATCCAGCAGGGTGTCTAATACGTATTAGGGCCTCAATAAATGGGCCCCAGGAGGGTGGGCAAATGGCTTTGGTTTTTAACTGTGCCTCTTTTGAGCTTGATGCTGTTAACTTATTACAACCTATCAAATACTGTCGTCAAGAAAATAGTAAAGGTATCCCTGAGTCTCAGGGGAGGAGGTGCAGAGCTTCTGAGAAAATGTTCTTCCGTCACCAGCCCCTCAACAATGTCCCCTCGCCCTGCATACCACCAGGGGGCACTGGAGAGCTGAGAAAGACTGAGGTCCAAAAAATGGATGATGTGAAGAGGCTGCTCCCAGCCGCTGTAATAAAAGTGAAAAGTAGACAGGGAATTGAGTTAAAAGCTTGTTCAGATATTGCAAGGTGGAGGAGCAGCCAGTGTTGGAAAGTGTTTTATGCTAATCAGTTTAGCATCTTATAAAAAAAAGAAAAAATATTTTTAGGTTTTTTTTTTTTTTTTTGAGATGGAGTTTCACTCTTGTTGCCCAGGCTGCCCATTTTTACTTCTAATGATTTTCTTCTCACTACTGTTAAAACACGTTTAGCTTAAAGCTGCCTTCTAACATATTTTGTTTTACCTAAAGGTTTTTTGGTGCATCATGAACTATAACTGTGTAAACAGACCGCGGCCCATACCTGTGCCAACCGCTGAGTTTTGGCCAATTAAAGGTAGCCAACTGTTTGAACCGTGTTCTAATAAGGCCAGGACCAAGGTGTAACCAATCCAGCTGTTTCTATGCCTCGCTTCCTTTTTCTGCTCATAAATCTTCTTCCACCACGTGGCTGTGCTGGAGTCTCTGAGCCTACCCTGGCCCAAAAGGCCGCCTGATTGGTGAGTCATTCGTGGTTCACTTAAACTCCTTTACATTTAATTTGGCTGAAATTTTTCTTTTATCACTACTTTAAAAAAAATCTGCAAATGGGTTATTCTCTTTTATCCCCTAGATTTTATTTTCTTTTATTCCCTAATTAGATTTATTTAGATTCCCTAATAAGATTTTATTGGAAAAAAGTTTTTTAGCATCTTCCTTGGACCAGGATGTACAGGGTCGCGTCCATAGATGTTTAGCTGGTTTTCCCAGCGAAAATTCACAGGTACTGGGCAAAATGTAGGGCTGAGTTAGAGCACCATTGTTCTAGAAAGTTCTAAAACCTTCATTCTAGAAAGAACAAATAGCTGTTGTTCTGTGGTTCTAGAAAGGTGCTTCCACGAATCCTCGACCAGAGGATGAAGCACAGAAAGGCAGAATGAGGGAAAAGCGGGAAGAGCGAGGCTGGTGAGAGCCACAGGAGTGGGTCAGAATCTGGCCTGCGGGGCCAGCACCCTGGAGTAGGTGCGGGTCTCAGAAGAAGCTACTTTCCCCAAATCCTCAGCTTTTACTGACCGCCCTGTCTCCTGACAGCCAGGACTATGCAATTTACCTTCTTGTTATTTACTACTGAGTTATCTAAAATTATCATCAGGACTTCCAGAGCCCCTGGAATCACATGAGGCTTGAGAACCCAGCAATCTGGGCAGTTAATGTCTCTGACGCTACATTCGGGCTCTGAACCCCTCGTGGGCCAGATCTCTCTGCCGCTCAGAGGGCTTGTATTCTGCATCAGGGCATTTTGTGCCAGCCTTGTCCTTCAGGAAGATGCAGGGAAGTGCTGTGCCTCCTTGACAAGAGATGTGTGTGTGCCTGGCAGGACTGGGTCTAAGGCTTGCCTTCCTTGTGCCATTATTCCTGGGAGCAAGTTCATGTGGAAAAATCTCTGACCCACCTAGGGTAACCAACGGGCACACCAGCATGAACAACACAGCATCTGGCAAAGGAGGAGCCATGTGCAGGGGAGCGATGGATGCCCTTGTGCCTTGGGGTCTCCTTCTGAAGCTTCATCTAGTGGCTGAACATTGAAGCTGCGGAGGACCCACCAACTCAGGTGAAAAGGCCCTGTGACCACGGAAGCCAGGACACCGGTGCTGTTTCTGCCAAAGCTCCCTGTGGTCCAGGCTGCATCTTGCTGCGGTGGACGCTGTCTGGGCCACAGCTTCTCCTTCACTCCAGTGGGGTCAGGGGGGGAGCCCACTGTGACTTGTCCACACCTAGATTTTTGGCACTGGTGTCCTGGCCTTCAATAGCAGCATGCATCTCCCTCCCTGGAGAGGACAGACACCAAAGCATGCTGAAAACACAGGACACAAGGTTAAACACAAAGGTACTGGTATGGTTTGGCTCTGTGTCCCCAGCCAAGTCTTATCTTGAATTGTGATCTCCATAATCCCCATCTGTCAAGGGTGGAACCAGGTGAGAGGTGATGGAATCATGGGGGTGATTTCCCTATGCCGTTCTTGTGATAGTGAGTGACTTCTCATGAAATGTGAAGACTTTCTAGGACAGTTTGCTCTGCTCTTCCTAGCCCTCTCTTTCCTGCCGCCATGTGCATGAGCAAGGTCTTTGCTTCACCTTCACCTTCTGCCATAACTGCAAGCTTCCCGAGGCCTCACCAGTCATGTGGAACTGTAAGTCAATTAAACCTCTTTTATTTATAAATTACAGAGTCTCAGGCAGTTCTTTATAGCAATGTGAGAACTATCTGATTGTGGGAAGTAGAAAAGCTCCTTTTTAAAGTTTACTTTTTTATTAAAGAATAAGTGTGCTAATAACTTTGTTAAGCCCTATCCTGTGTAACTGTTAGGCATGCTGTGCTTACAGGCACATAGTACATTCTATGTCCTTGTACTTTAACCAAGATATCTTTGCTGGCCGTGCTCACAGGCATGTCCCAGCTCTCCATTGCTTTTACCTGCTTAGAAAAGTTTTAAGTTGTTAGCCAATCGGGTTTTAGTTTAGATTGTGAGATCTGGCTCCCGCCAACGGAGATCAGACATAGCAGTAAGGATGACCCCAAATGCGTAAGGAATAAATTTGTGTGTTTTTCTTTGTTCATTGAACTCTCGTGGCAAGATAGCTAGTGAGAGGACCCTTCCTGCAGCCCAGGAAGTTAAAATTGCATCTTTGAAAATTCCTTTGTCTCAGTGCTAATTTTTCTTTGCAGCCCCAAGCATCTGTTTCAACACTGATACGTGCATGTTTTGGTACTGAGAGATGCCAGCTCCAAATCTATTTTATAAATGTAATTCTATATAAAATGCCTAATAGGAATTGGCTTGTAAGAGAATCATAAGATGCAGATAAACTCAAATTTAAAAAAATAGTCTACAAATGCTGGCACTCTTCAAAAACAGCAGTATCATGAAAAATTAACAATGGTTAGAGAACATTACAGAATAAAGGAGACTAAAGAATATAGCAACTAAATACAGCATGTGAAAAAAATCACCATAAAGATGCCACTGGCATATGGGAAAAGCTTGAATATAGGTTGTGTATTAGATACTAGCTTTGTATTGATGTTAAATTTTCTGAGACTATTAAAAGTACCTAGGTAATTTGAGAGAATAGCTCATTTTTGTGAGATACATGCTAACGCTCACAGGAATGAAAGATTATGACACCTGTGATTTGCTCTCAAATGGTTCTGCCAATCAGCAAAACAACTGCATGTGAGTATAACTGTGCATGTAGAGGTGGGGAGGGTGATGGTTCCAATGCAGCGACATGTTGACAAGAATGTCATATGGACGATGTGTTTCAATCCTTCAGTAAAGCTCAGTAGATTTGGGTTTCCAAATTGTGAGTGTCCTGACACAGGAGAGAAACGAGAGGGCACCAATGAGGGGAAAAGGCGACAATATAGCAGGGAAGGCAATTCTGAAATTTTTTTAAGTGAAAATGGAATTGAAGAGTTTTTTTTTAAAAAATTTGGCATCCAAATGGAATAGACATGATGATAAATTTCTCATTTTTAAAGTTTTAGTTAGCTTGATGTTTCATCTAAAACAACTGATGAATTTCGCAAATTTTGGACAGAATGCCCAAAGCCTGGAACGAAGCTGCAGCCCCAGACATGTCCTGCTAGTCACCTCTCACCTTTGCTGCCCTCCAGGAAGAGGGTGGGGAAGTTTTCATAGGAAGAAAGTGAAGCTGAGGAAGAGGAGGCTCCGTCATGAAGAAGCAGTGACAGTGTCCCCTTAGAGAAGGCAAAGAGGGAGCAGCAATAAGGAAGACAGAAACTAGCAGAGGCCAGGGGCCATTCTTTGTCACTAGCAAAGTTCCCTCCACCCCATCTCACAGACTGAGCAGGCTTTCCTGTGACCTTACCAGCTGTGATGATGGAACCCTCCAGCTTCTCGTCACACCTGTCTGAGGATTCCTAGCAAAAGTTTAAAGTCATGGCTAGCAACCACACTTATATGTACAGCACAGTCAAACGAGAGATGAGCCTCAGGGAGGCATCGGCAGTCTTCAAGTATTCAAAGGCGTCTCCAGCAGAAAGGGGAAGAACTGAAATTACTGGACGTGGTGCCTTAAACGTTTCTCCCTGAGACATGATTTTGAATCCACATCACGATTTTTCCATGATAATAATGCCTGTCACTATCCTTTCAGGGAAATCAGTTTATCAGATTCATTTCTTAGAGTGTAGAGTAGAGTGTTCTAAAATAAACATACTTTGTCAGCTACCTCTTCGGAAATATACCTCCTTATAATCATTTGCTCATCTGCACTGACCTTCCACTGTGTAGTTGCCTTTTTAAAGACAAGATATATATCAATAATAGAACCTCACACAGCAGATATTGTTAAGGAAAGAAATAATATAAACATAAAATAAATGTTTGTGAATTTGAGGAATAGAAAACAAATGTATAAAATTCCCTAAAATGAATTCCATATGAAGTTGGTAGAGTCATACTGAAAAACTTCCTATATTTGTTACCATAGATCAGTATTTATGAGGATTTTTAGAAAAGGAGTATTAAGAATTGAGAAATTAAGAAAATGACAAAATATGGAAACAAACGTCCCTGGTGCTTCTGTGTAAACATAACTAGGAAAACCCCTTTGTCCAGTGTACTCTCAGAGTGTATTTGGGCTGAGTGGAAGACACCTCAGTTTCCCTCCTATGCTGCACTTTTGGGGTTATCATTGCTCTCCAATTCCATGTACACAGCTCCAGAAGACGTGTGGACCTGCTGAGGTCACAGCCTCATGCTCCCAGTCACTCAACCTGGAGAATTGCCCCAAAGTTGAACTTAAAATGGATACAACTGACAATACAGAAGTCCCTTCACTCTAATAATAAAAGGTAGGGTTTGCATCCCACATGTGCATGAGAGTCAGAGTTGGGGGGCATATTTATCTCTGAGCCACTGTGTAAATCATCTGTAGAGGTGAGAACGGGCCGTTTTTCAGTATTCAGCAAGTCTTGCCTACACAGCAGGTCAGTCCTAACCTGGAACCATCTTTGCTTTAAGTATGCCCCAGGATTGAGGCGTGACGTTTCTAGGCTGTGCATCTAATTCACATAGTCATGTGGGGAGTGCAGCTTGCATCATTACCATGTCACAGGGAGAAGAACAATTCGCAGATGCAAGCTTTAAAGTGGGCATATTTCCACCGAAAAGCAAAGAGTGTACTGCTCCTTCTAGATGAGTTAATTCGGCCAAGTGCTACTGAGCCTGAGTCTCTGGTGTGAAAGGTGAAACACATTCGAATCCACAAAAGCAGGGGCTGTCTATAGATCAAGGAGACTTCTGCTTTGGGATTGTTGTGAAAATTAAATTAGCATTTGAAGGCAAAGAGTGAGCACTCTGTAAATTCCTGGGTTTTTTGTTTTGTTTTGTATGAAACGGTTTTGCTCTGTTGCCAGGCTGGAGCACAGTGGCACCATCACAGTAGCCTCAAACTCCCAGGCTCAAGTGATTCTCCTACCTCAGCCTCCCAAGGAGCTGGGACCACAGGTGTGAGCCACCATGTTTGGTTACTTTTTAAAAATTTTTGTAGAAATGGCATCTCCCTATATTGCCCAGGCTGGTGTCAAACTCCCGGCCTCAAGTGATTCCTCAGCTTCTGCTTCCCAAACGGCTGGGATTACACAAGACACTGAGGTTGGCCTCTATAAATTCCTGTTAAACAAAAATAAATAAATATGCAAGTGTGATCTTCCTTCTTCTCTCCTCACTTTGCAGATGGGATGATGGAAGCAGCACTTCTGCAGACAAATGTCCAACTCTGTGTCTCCCTGAACTTCACATTGCAGGTCCTCATTGCCTGTTCTTGTGATGTCCTGGGAGAGTCCCTGGTGGCCGAGCACAGCGCCCCTTCCTGGACCCATCACTTGGCACTCCATACTTGCTCGTTATGACAACTCTATGAGGTGGTGTCCTGGACTCTCCTTCTACTCCTGTCATTGTGACCTCCTTTGTTTGGGTAGAGATGCAGGAGGAGAACTTCAGGACAATTTATATTCCTAAAGACATCATCTTGGAAGAAGAGACTGGGCCTCACCAGACACTAAACCTTCAGACACTTTAGTCTGAAGACACTTCAGTCCTTTAGAAATTTACATATCCCAAAGGAATATTAATTGTTCTATCCTAAAGATGTATGTGTGTGTATGTTCACTGCAGCACTCTTCACAATAGCAAAGACATGGAATCAACATAAATGCCCATCAATGGTTAGACTGGATAAGAAAAATGTGGTACATATTCACCATAGAACACTATGCAGCTATAAAGAAGAAATAGATCATGCTCTTTGTGGGAACATGGTTGGAACAGAAGGCTGTTACCCTTGGCAAACTAACACAGGAACAGAAAACCAAAAACTTCAGTTTCAGTTTGTCATAAACGCATCATAAATAAGATTATTCAAAGTCATATCGTCTCCCATTTACCCAGATATTATTCTTCATGTGTTTGCAAGAATCCTAAAGATTGCTGACTTGAGCTTCCAGGCTTCCTAGAGTCTGGTTCAAATGTAGTAAGTCCCAACTGCACTCTGTATAGCAACTTGTGGGCATTTCTGTGTGATAAAATATCTTTGGGTTTATGGCCTGTTCTGGTTATTGATCACTGATCACTGCATAATGAACTTCTACACATGTGCACTATCAACGACCCACCTCATTATTAAGCTCTCAGATTCCACTGGCCAGGAAGTTGGCAAGGCAGACAGGCTGGCTTATATCTAACTCGAATGTCTGGGACCTCAGCTAGGAAGATGCACCTGGCTGGAGTCTTCCACACACTCATTCTCCCATGTATCTCGTGCCAGGACTACCAGACTTAGGTGCTGAGCTCAAATGGGCTTTCAAAGTCTTGGCCTCTCCATGTGACATGGGCTTCTCTGGGGTCCTATGAGTGTCCTGAGAGCCATGCAGGAGGAGGCTCCCTCTAACAATCTCATCTCAGAAGTCACATGGCATCACTTATGCCTCACTCTCTTGGAAGGAAACAGAAGCCCACCTAGGTTCAAGGGGAGAAGAAATTGACCACATCTCTCCATGGGAGAACTGCCCAAGGACCAGTAACCGTTATTCAAGCCATCCATGACATTTTGCCATTGTATCAATGAGCTTATCCTCTAAGATGAGGGCCCCTGGGTCTCCCTGTTTGACTTGGCACATCCAGGGCGTGTGCTGGCCTCAATCCTCATCCACACCACAAACAAGGGTGGTGTCTCTCCATCAACAGTATCCCTGCATGTTAGAACAAGCAGTTTCTCCTGGGCTTCTGCTACCACAATTCTCTCGATGTCTCTGAAAGGAGACCTTAATCCATTCTTGCATCCCTGTAAAGAAATACCTGAGACTGGGTAATTTATTTTAAAAGGTTTAGTTGGCTCATGGTTCTGCAGGCTGTACTGGAAGCAAATCACTGGCTTCTGCTTCTGGGAAGGCCTCAGGAAGCCACAATCATGGCAGAAGGTGAAGAGGGAGAGTACATGTCATGTGGCAAAAGCAGGAGGAAGAGGGACAGACCGAGGTGCCACACACTTCAAGCAACCTCGTGAGAACTCACGCTGGCCAGGACAGCAACAAAGGCAACTGCTAAAGTACTCATGAGAAATCCAACCACACGAGCCCATCACCTCTCACCAGGCCCCATCTCCAACACCGGGGATTACATTTCAACATGAGATTTGGGCGGGGAACACACATCCGAACTACATCAGAGGTCAGAGAAACTTTGAGTAAATTACAGGATTCTTCCCTCATTCTACTGTCCTGCTTGTCATATTGAAACGGAATGATAATGGTCCAAACCTCAGATCCCATAATTCTTGCTTTCTCACACTCAGGGGAAGACAGAGGAGCAGATGATGGTTCCAAGCCGCATGGATGGGGCTCAGCTCAGAGCCGGGGCCCCAGCCCCCAGCATCTGAGCCAGTCACTCATGTGCCTCCAAGTGCCAAAGTGATCTGCCACCATCCAGCTCCCAGGAGATAGCGCTCCCCTGTGAGCCAGCCACCAGCCACCTCGTATGTGGCTCTGTCTCTTCCGCACCAAGCAGAAGACCTGTCAGGTACCATGTGCTCAGTACAGGCTTTTCCATGTGTGACACCTTCTCGGCCAGGGACGGCATGAGACAAGCCAAAGGAAGAACCAAGGGCTCTGTCAGCAAGGAGAGCAACCATGCTGGACCTCCCTGTGAGCTACTCTGAGGTTGCTCGAGTGTCCCGGATCATCAAGCATTGAGTATCCAGCCTCTGTCCCACCCCAGCTCTGAGAGCAGTCAGCCTCTAGGCCCCGTCCTCATTCTGGCAAGCTCCAGATGTTTCTCAAGGTTACCCAGCACCTGACCCTCCATCGGACACGAGGTGTAAATGAAGAGGCTCCCAGGCCAGCAGGAGCTATGGAAGACACCAGGGAGTGGCAATCTGAGCTGCTGAGGGTTTAGACAGAGGAAAATGGAACCATTGGAATGCATGAAGGCTGATTCCAAGGGCAGCATGAGACACTTCACAGTGACTTGAGTTCAGCCCTGAAGCACCTCTGCAGGGAAAAAGCTGTCTTCCCTTCAATGGGGGGAGTGTGTTGCTGACAAAGGTAGCAAGCCTGTCTCAAGCACAGAGGACCATTGGATCATCATACTGACAGCTAAGATGAAGTAAGAGGCAGTGCAGTGTGTCCCTAACACCATGGGAGGAGGTCAGGCCGTCAGCTTGATCATTAGCCATCTGAGTGACCTGGGATGAGTGACTGAAGCTCCCCATGGCTCAGCTCCCCAACAGGAGGACCTCATGAACTTGTGGCTGGGACAGACACCAGTCATTGAGTTAGGGCTGGCACAGAGGCAGCTTCTTACCAAAGTCAGCCCTGGCATTAATGACAAGCCTAGGGGAGACCAGCAGCCCTGCCCACCATGGTCCTGCACTCCAGAGCTCTGTGGAACAGGAATTTGTATTGACTGTACTGGGATTCAAATCCTCGTCTGTCTGCTGAATCCAGTGCTCAGGAACTTCTCTGCAATGAACAGCCACTCAGTGGGAGCATCATGACAGAGAGGCTGGTGGTGGGCTGCAATTCTGGTCGACAGCAAAGCCCCAGCTTAGCTCACACCCCAAACACCCTTCCCACCACTAGAGCAGGAGACACGTGTCCATGATTGCAACTTCAGATTTTCAAATAACGTGAAATTATTCTTGGCATGCAGCGTTTAAGGAAACTGGGAAGGATATGAAAGGCATTTACATAATGACTTCCTTGCATAATAAAAGTGCTTTAGGTTTTTAAAACTCCACCGACTTGAAAGAAAAATAAACTTCAGTTATGTGCCAAGTTAGTGTACATGGGACGCCTCAGTTCTCTGTCATGTGAGGCATTCGGCATCCACTTAGCGGTATCCACGTGCACATGCGGGACCACACATGCAGCAATTCAACATGCGCTTGTGCATTGGCATCCATTTGTAACTTCTACATTTAAAAAATTATTTCACTTGTCATAGAAAGTAACTTTGATAATTTGTAATTTTTTTTAGGACTTGAATGGGAAAACTGTAGACCTTTAAAAATGGCCGTTGTCTGGGAGCCAGTCATGTTTATAAATATTGCTTCCTCTCTCCCTTAATCGAAGTTTGCCGTGTTTGCTGTTCGTTTGTATTAACTGACTCAAATTTTGGCTCTTTTTCTCTTGCTCTGTTTTAGAAAATCTGCGCATGTGCAGGTTACAGGGTGCCCTGCTGTGAGGAGCTGGCAGCGACTGATGCCTGGGGCCAGTCTCCCAGCAACTGCCCAAGTCTTGACCTGTTTACCTAAGGTCAGAGGGTCACAAACAGGGATGGGTAATTTTTTTTTTAATCTTTAACTTCACACTTGTAAATATTTGCTGACTTTTTTTTTCTTTTTAATAAAACAGGTTCTACTTGAAAAAGGAGCTTTGAAATTATTGTTTTACTTTAGAAGAAATGGCCAGAAACCCTCCCCCGCCCTGCCCTGTTGCAATTATTGATGCTATTAATCTGCCCAGCAAATGCTTCTTTCAGGTTGTTATAGCATCAAGATGAAGAATTCCTGGCTAAGGAGGTTTCTGTCCTCTATGGGGGATCAGAACCAGCGACTAACAAAGCCTTTGGCTGCATTCCTGGTACCTCACTCTGTGCAAAGAAACTTGCATCCAACCCTTCTCAGCCCGGGGCTTCCGCAAGCTCCTTCTCACAAATACCTGTTAACAGGAGAGCTGCAGGCCCTCATTCCCTTTCACCCTTGAAAATGTGCACACATCCAACTTGGTGAGCAGATGCAAAGGCTAATCCCCTCATGGTCTCCACGCCACTCGGAGAGAATGATCTCCTGTGATTTTCCTTCCCCCAGTTCCTGCTTTTCCCTGGGGAAGTGCCAGTGTCCCCGCTCCTGGAACTTGGCTGGCCATGAAGAGTCATGTTTTAGTTGTATTCATAAGCTCACAATTGATTCCAAATCAAAGGCAACCGGTTGTCTGTGAAACATAAACTAGGTGCTGTACCATGCACATTTTGACGGACTGAAACTTTGAATTGCTATCAAAGTGGTTTATCCCATCTCATCTTTCAATATGATTATTAAGTGAACTTCTTTAGTCCTCTTTGGCAAGAGTTGAAAGAAGAGGTCAAGAATCAGCCGTGTTTATTTTGACAACGGCATATTTTGTGATGGGCTGGGAATGCTGACTGGCAGGTAGAGGTGGCCCCACGCAAACAGCGGGTGTCGGGGCGGGGGGGCGCTCAGCCTCTGAACTCTGAAAGGAAGTGGTCGGGTTGGCCCTGGACCCTGAGGGGCCCTGAGCAGGTGCAGTTTATCACATCCCAGGTGCGTCCCGCCTAAGCCAGCCTCGCAGCAGTCTCAGGCAGGGTCCTCGGGAGATCAGGCGGGGAGAGAGGGCCTCTTGCCGAGGTTCTTGCAGTTGGGGAAGCTTGAGGCCAACAGAAGAGAGGGAAGTTGACTCTGCACCGGCAATCCCGCAGCAGCAGTCACCCAGCAATGCACCACCCTGAGGCACAGTTCCAAGGCCATCTGCTCCTCTGACATAGGCCCCTGAAGTCCTAGCAAGAATGTATTCGTTCTAGTGTGTCCGAGACTGGCCTGATTTTACTACTGAAGGTCCTGCACTCCAGGAAGTCCCAATTCAGTCCCAGTCAGACCAGGACAGTTGTTCACCCTAACTTGGAGGCTGCTGTTCAGATCCCTAGTGCCCAGTGCAGACAGGCAGCGATGGCAGCACCTACTGAAGCCCTCTGCTCAAAGGAACAGGGCCTCTCAGCCAAGCTGTTCCAGACCCGACCAGAAGAGGGCAGCCCAGGACCACAGCTGTAAAATAGACATGGGGTTGCCAGACGTCTCCCCAAACGCAGGCGCTGGTCCACCTCTCAGGCTGAAGCCTCTTTTATGGATAGGGCTATGGAGTGTAGACTTCGAGGGGAAAGAAATCTAACATAGGTCCCGTTAACCCACTGTCCCTGTGTTTGTGAGATGTCCACAATGTCAGCCCTCCCGTTCTGATATGTTTCAGTGTAAAGACTTCCTTAGCATTACTAGTTTTTACTAGATGTAAAGAACAAAGGCTTTTTGTCATTTAACAAGAATGGCAGCTGTGGTTTTGAAAAAAATAAAAAAGGAACGTTACACCTTTTCATCAGGTATGTGGAGAATCACGGGAGCCTTTAGAAGTCTTCTCGGTATTTTTTGTGCCGACACTGGTGAGGTGGGCAGCTGCCCCAATCATCAGTCCATCTAGGGGTGGAGATGGCTCACAGGTGGGAGACAACGACCCCGACCGCCGACGGAACAGCAGCTCCCGCAGGAGCCTACAGGTCCCGAGAGCTATCGTAGGTACTGAGCACATCCTCCTCCTCTCAGCTGAGCCTGCCAGGGCCACTGCAGCAGCACCTCCTTGGGGCAGAGGGAGTGATAGACAAGAAGGGGAAGGACTCACCCCAGCACATGGGGGGACCATGGCAGCCAAACCAGGGGTGTCCCCGCGAGGTGCCGCTGGAGCTCAGAGGGGCGCGGCTCATGCAGGACCCACCTGCAGGGCTAACTCAGGAAACCAGGACCTGCACCCAGGAAGCAGACCGCCCTCCAGGGCATGCCCTTCCGGCATCAGTGGGCCGTGCAAACCACTTGGCAACTGCGGTGTGAGGCTGGGCGCGCTCCAGGCTGAGAAATCAGCTGGTTTTATTTGTTAACACAGAGGTGCCTGGCATGACGGAGGCACAAATAAACCTTTGTTGGATGAAGGGTGATGGCCACTGACCAGCTCTGCTCCCTAGAACACCTTTCCTGGGTCTTTGCTTTGTGTCCTAAGTATTTTATATTGTCTTACGCTCTGCTAGGTGCCTAGGGCTGCCTAAAAACAAAATGAAATTGACAGCTTCAAACAACAGAAAGGCATTCCTCAGAGTGCTGGAGGGCAGAATTCTGAGGTTAATGTGTCCATGGGGCTGTGTTCCCTCTGAAGGCTCCTAGCGAGGAAATTTCCTTGCTTCTCCTGCAGGGCTCAGATCCTGCAGGCATTCCGCAGCTGGCGGCTGCATCCCTTCATTGTCTTCTGACCTGGCCTTCTCCTCTTTCTTCTTACATCTCTCTGTGTCCAGACCCATCTCTTGTGAGGACACTGATTGAATTTAGGCTCACCTTCATCCAGTATAATCTCACCTCAACTCTTCCCTTAATTCCATCTGCAAAGACCCTATTTCTAAGTCAGGTGGCGTTCCGAGGTTCCCAGTGTGCATGAATTTTTGGAGTACCTCGTTCACCCACTGCACACATGGATACAGTGGCCTCTGTAGCTACCGAGTTAGCTCAGGCAGGACCTATGTTAAGTGCTTTACGTGTGTTTTCACATTTTATTCTCAGAGTCACCCTGTGAAGTAGGTTTTGTTATTATCACTCCCATTTCACAGGCAGAAACGCTGAGGTAAGTTATGACCCTTGTCCAAGGTCTGAAAGCTAAAAGGCAACAGAGCCAGGGATGGCCTCCAAATGGCTATGAGCCAGCTGAGCCCTGTAGCTCCAGACATACCTGCTCCATGGTGCCCCTCCAGAGGGACTCTCGGCACTCAGCTCTGCCAGGAAATGCCCTAGGACATGTTGAATAGATGATTAGAACACTAGCTGAAGTTTTATCTTTTGTGACTCTTTGAAAATGCAGGACTATGCAGAAAACTAATAGAGGATGAACAAAACCAGCTGTTGACATGTGATGTCCATCCCACTCCAAAATACTTGGCCTGCCACGTACCAGAGGGAGTTCTCACTGATCTTAGATTCCTCAGCATGCCAAAGATGAGATCTTCCTAAACTTTTCGTTATAATTTGAAGGAGCATGACAAGTGAGGGCAAAACAAATGATACAGAAATCCTGAGCTTCGCAGACTTCCTAAGCAGAACGTTAGCTATGCAAGCAGCATGACAAGGTAGCCACACTAACCACCAGCCCTTCCTCGGCACTTAGGGGGGTACTTCTGCCATACTGAGGTCCAAGACCATAATTAACGCCAACTATTACGGGCTGCCTTAACACCTGGCAAAGTCAAGAGAGTCTGGAATGGCACAACCATAGATATCACCCCAGTTTGCTCCATCGACCCCTGGCCAAGCCATCTCCCTTATAAAGGAATCGGGTGTAATGCCTTCTCATCCCTGAGCTGTGACCTTCCACAACCCCTAGCCCCTGAAATGGTGCAAACAGGCCAATTGCATCTTCCCTCTGGAACCAGAGTCATCCCACCATCTTGTTACTACACAGCCAGCCTGTCCCAGCCCCTGGGTGTATGCGTAGCTCCTGAATGCGACTCTGCGGGGCTCCATGGTGCATGATGTCTTCCATCCTGGGAATGTGAGTGGATGTGACTAACATACCATGCCAGGGGCATCTGCCTGGTGCTGGTATGTGTTTGGCCATCTTTAAAGCCCAGAGCCAGACTTCCTCTCTCACTAATGGGATGAGGAAGAGGTTACTGAGAGTTCTACTCACCAGGTCCCGCAAAAACTCACAGTCCCTGGAGAGGTAGCCACAGGGAGAAATGTCTACAACGCAACATGGAGACATGAGGCAAGAGACAAGATCCGGTGGTGATGGCAGGCAGAGGAAACAGTGATTTCTGAAGCAAAGCTTAGAGAAGAGATAACCTTTGAGATGGATGTTGGAGCCAAAAGAGGTGGTCTCCAGACAGACACCAGACTGGAGGGTCAGGCTGGAAGGGGCACTTGAGTCACAGGACAACACGTGCATGAGTGTGACAACCAGGAGGCAGCTCAGGGCCCCGTAGCACCCCACGGTGTGGACGTGTCCGAATCCGGATTCTGGCAGTGTCTCTTCAGTCCACACTGCTGGGGGCAGCATCTGCATGTAAGCTAAGAGATAGTATCATTCCAGGTGTCAGGGAGGCATTCAAAGATGTTTTTGGGCCTGATTGACAGAATGTGCCAGTGTCCAGCAGTCAGGGTGGCCAGGCCTCATTTGTAACCACGAGACGGTTCAGGTAGAGACTGATCTGAAATGTCTGACTCCAGGCACTGCAGGTGGACTACGTTGTTCACTGACCTCCCAATATCGTCACGGGTTCTTTGATTACTTGCTCTATAAATTCTTTAGACCCTCAACGTCTCACTTTTGACAGAACTGTAGAAGTAACTTTTCAGAACAGTATGAAATATTAACTTCTCTGGGGGAGGTGAGGGGATTGTGTTCTGGCAAATTTTTGAAAACAAATGGGGACACAAGCAAAGAAAAGCAATGTCCTGAGGCATCTGGGGCCATGAAGAAGATACATCTCAAGTGTGCAAGCCAAGGTGCCCCCCATCATTATCACAGAGGTGCAGAGTTCAGCAGGGTAGTAGAACTGTCACCCCGGAAAGGCAGGGCTGGATGTGTGCACAAGTCAGGATGTGAATCCTGGATGTACATTCGATGCATGATCCTCGCTAATGTTACTGTGCCAGTAACTTTAATTTAATAAGCCCATGTGTCAAGGGCCACTTCAGATCCATCGCAGCTGCTTCCTCCCCTCCCTGCTTCCTTGGAAAGCTCAGTCCTCTGGCCCTCTGCTCCCGCCGGCGCCGCCACAGAAAGCTCTGTGCTTGCACTCGCTGCCTGCTCCGACCCCTCTAGAGGAGGGACTTGGTGTTCCCACGGGTCACCTAACTTTAGCCTCATGACAATGAGCGTGGCCATCAGTGTTCCTGGAGACCTTTCCCTGCAGTGAGGAAAAGTGCTGAGCATGGGGGAGAATAAAAGGAGCCAAATACACAAATCACTTTAATTTGATGCCCCAAATAAAAATTGCTCAAATTAACATTTAAAGTAGGCGTTACAGGGGCAAGTTGTATGACTAACCCTTTTACCCAGGAGTAAGCAACAGAAAAGAGACAAAGGTTATTTTTAAGAAACAGTAATAAAGTTTAAGGAAAAAATACTGAAATTGAATTAATATTGGTTCTAACATTTAACTTGGCTCTCAGACAACAGGGAGGAGAAGCAGGTTTGCAGTGAATGTGTTGCTTATGACTGGTCTAACAAAGCCAGAAACACGGCCAGGAGAAGGAACAATGTTTTCCAAAACATCACAAAAGATTCAGACCCTTAAGTGAATGGGTACAAAAGAATCAGAGGAAAGGAAGAATTTAGGCAACCATGTGGCTCGGGGAGCCACATGCAGAAACAAGGCAGAGTCAGCGTTTCCTTGGGCTGTGCCAGCCCCTAAGCACCTGCGCTTCCTGAGCGTGGGGTACAGCCAAACATTTCACATAACAATTTCTGGACTGCTTTGTTTGTTTTTGTTTTTTAACCAAATGATCTATGTAAGGGCCAATACTATTGAGAGTAACTGCACCCACCCTCTGCAGTGAGAGCTGCACGTACTTAATCCAGTCCAAACCCAGCCACAGGTAACACAGCCCCCAGAAGACACACACTGCATTTTGATGTCTGGGGTTCTGTAGGCTGGAGTGTGCTCAGTGTCGGTGAGAAGGCCAGGCTTCCAGATCCACACCCTCTCTGTGCCCACACTGTGCTTCTCCATGGCATCTGAGTTACACTGTTTTGTTTCTTTGATCCACATTCTTTTTTTTTTTTCTAGTGAAAGTTTTTCGCATATGTATTTTCAATTCCTCAGATGTTTTCAGTACAGCCTTTACATATGATAGAGGGCTTCTTTTTTCTCTAATTAACAGACGTTGCAAATTCCTTGCCTGATATAGCTGGGAATGCTGCTGTGTGCTACCTGCACCAGGCCTTTCTCTCTCTTTTACTTGAGCAATCTCTACATCAGCAGTTCAGCTCAGCTCTCACTGAAGATGGCTGCACCACTTCCTAGGCAGCATGGAGACACAGCATCTGACATGGTAACTAGAAGGGCACCTTTCTGTTTGAGGCTCTACACGTGCCATCGAGGGGCCTTCTCTACAGAAAGTCCCCAGAGGCCAGCAGTCCTGCATGAGGTGCTTCAGCATGAGGCATTTCAGCATTGAAATGCTATGAGCTGGGTTTAAAAAGTGAGTGACAAGAGAAGTGCTTATCTGGTTTTCTAGAAAGAAAGAGTTAATGGAAAAGAGAAACTGAGTTTTTGAGGACAAGTAATCTTGGCCAGAGAAAGAAAAAAAAAGCCATAGTCCAGACAAAGAATCTGTGTGAGCAGAAGTATATGGAGAAGCAGAAGTATATGGAGAAGATTTGCTGTCATGGAAAAAAGACCAGGGTCAGGAGTGAAAAGGTAGAAGGTGGGGAGCTGGATGGGGGCTGTAAGAAGGCCTTCTACAGCCATCAAAGGTGCAAGCTCCTGTCCACAGCAGCAGGGTGAGCAGGCACAGGGCTCCTTAGAGCCTGCAGATGAGAAGTGAGCTCAGCCCCTCACTGTTTCCATCCAGTGAGCCAGTAGATTCTTGTGTTGACTGAAGCTATTTTGAGACATCCTGTAGGCTCTAAACTGGGGTGCTAGTAACTGAAATTGGAAGAGATGAGTTTAAATAAATATTTAGAAAAAGAATAGAAGTTAGAGATCAATTAGAGGTGGAGAGTGTGAGGGGGGAGAGCATTGAGATTGACCTCAGGTTTCTGAAGTAGATGAGTGATGGATAGAGTGACAGATTTGAGAGAAGGATGACATGCCTGGTCTTTATCATTTGGAGTTTGAATAACCATTGGGGATTTAGGATCCCAATAAATAAAATCTCTCTTTCCTACTGAGCTTTGGAATCCATTGAGAAATATATGGAGGTGTCAGTCCGTTGGAGATGTGTGAGATGTTATTGATAAGAGCTCTACAGGAAGATGGGGCTTAGAAGTCAATTCAGCTGTGCTCATCAATATGTCCCCGTGCTTTGCATGGCCCAGAGACTAGATGAGAACCCAGGATCTCTACAGATACAGGAGCTCCAAGGAGGACTCAGCAGAGCTGGAGCACTATGTGGTCCATTGTTTCTGCCCAAGTTCACCAAGCACAGCGAGTGTGAGAAGGCACAGAGAAGGGAGGATGTGTGCTGGACAGGCTGGCCCATCACCTGAAGTCAGGTGAGCATAAGCTCTTGCCGCCACCAGCCCCTTCAAGCCCAAAGCATAGAGTCCAGCAGGCAGTTCCAAGAATGTCTCTGATTATTTCAGGGAGAGCCCATGGCACATGTATGCATGTGTGTGTGTGTATGTGTATGTTGTGAGTTTGCAAGAGAAGAAACCTCTGGAGGGCCTGGGATTCCCTAGTAAAGATTTTTCTTAGGGAACAGCAGTGATGTGTAGTGGCCTGAGGATGGAGCCCTCGTGATCACCACCGCCTACCGAGAGAGATCGAAGGAAGAGAACTCTTAATGAGACAAAACAGACAGTGAAATTCATGGAGAACCAGGAGAGAGGAGTGTCCCCAAAGCCAGCGAGGGTGAGTGATAACAAAATGCAATAAACATCATTCTCTGAAGAGCAGTCCATTAAGATAAGCCATGAAAAAAGGCCATAAGTCATGGCAACGTGGGCGTCAGGGACGACATCCAGGAAAACAGCCGGAGAAGGATTCTCATCATTTATCCTGCAAATGAACAAGGAAGAGTAAGTGAGGGACTCTGAGTGGAGCAGGGGCACTTTCTGTTGGGATCTGAAATGGAAATGGCTCCCCAGCACACAGCCACGTGGTGCCTGATATTGCTCGTTGATGTCTGTCCCAGCTCAGAGGGGTGGCTGAGTTTAGCCACCTCACATCCCAAATTTTGTTGGCCAGTGGTTTTTAATCTGTGCTTTTGACAAACTGGGGATCCAGGGGTTCCTCAAGGCCAGCAAAAAGGGTTTTGTGGACCCATAAGACACACACACACGCACACACATATACACACACACATGTACACACAAAAAACACACTCATACACATGCATCTTACATGCTATGTGCTCTCCTTGAAAGGACACACATTCTTGAAACTGCCTGCTGGATGTTGCACTTCAGGCTCCAAGGGGCTGATACGGTGAGGAGCTTTCCCTCGTCTGAAAGTCCACTCCCCTTTATCTGGAGCGTCTCTGCACGCGGCGGCTCTAGCTCTCCTTTGCAAAGTGGACGCTCCACTTGAACGGGGGTCCTAAGTTGTTTATCAAAATGGTATCTGGTAAAGTAGTCTCTGAATACATCAGGATTTACTTTACATTTTTGTCTTCTGTTGGTTTTCATTAAGATTTAATATTTAATCTTAATCACATTTAATCTAATAATGATAAAATATACAATTGAAAGATTAATATTGTAATTCTAAAGAAATTCAGGTCAAAAGTTACTGACAATTATCATTTTACATTGAGCCATACAGGTACATGCTGTGTGCATTTGTAAGAAAGATCAGATAATGGTTGCAATTTTTTTTAATGTATGCAAATAACCTGTATTGGCATTACTAAGCATAGAATTGCAATTATGTAGCTATAACTCAAATTCTCTGTGAAGGATATCGTTTATCAATGAACTTTATAGGTCTTTATGATTTTATATTTAGTTGTGTATTTAGTTGTTTGGCCTATAAAATATTTTATGAATGTTACAAAGATGTTTTCTTACATGAAATATGGGATTCTGAGAAAGCTATTTTACTGGAATTTTACTTGGGATGTAAGTAAATCGCCATTAACAGCTATCTTCTCATGCTGTGTGACACAGGAGGAAAGAAAAGATAGGAAAAACCACAAAGGGTTTTTCAGGAAGGTCCTGGGAGTCGCAAGAACTAGGCTAAAAGAAGGAACAGGATGCAGAGGGAATAAGCTAGGGTTGGATTCTCCAAAAAAAAGTTTTCTTTTCAACTCCATTGATAAAAAAACAGGTAAGTGAGTTCTAGCCCTACTTATACTTCAAAGAACATCTTATGAAGTTTAGGAGAGGTCTCATAGGTGTCCCCATTTTTTATTTGTTTTAATTTAGACCCCATCTCTTCCCTAATATTTACTGGCATTGGATGTTAGGAAACTCAAGCAGCCTCTTACTAATTCTGGGAACCAAAGAGGATGATTTAGAAACCTGATAAATTATCATTTTTCTAATTGGAAAAAAATCACACAGAAGAAGAGGGTGGGAGTCATGGCGGGCCACAGAGAAACAGCCCAAAGTTTCCAAAGAAGAAGGGGGTCAGAGGGACAGGTGCATCCCGAGACACCTGCGAGCCCACGGCGGGGATGCTGGCAGGAGAGCCTCAGGGGTACCCTATTTCCCCAGCACTCTCTTGAGTCCCAGGCTCTAAAGGGCTCAAGCAACAGTGAAGGAGCTCAGGGGTAGAAGGATGGCTGTGCCTGCCATTGCTTCGAGGTGACTTTTGAAAGGATCAGTCATAATAGCAAAAGAATTTGCTCTCTAACAGTTCCTAGCCTCTTTCCATTTCCCACTACATATTGACTCTTTTCCAGCATTTCAAGATCAAAAGGTGAAAAGCAGTAAGGGAAGTAACAAGTCCTTAACCCCAGAATGTGATTGAGTTGTATACCCAATACTTTATATGATTCAAAAAATATTTAAAGAATACTGGCTAGCTGGAAATTAATTCCCACACTACAGAAGAGTATTGATCCTATCACTGCTTTGTATGTGTATTCCTACAATGAGTTCAAATAGTCCAATGATATGGTTTGAATCTCTGTCCCCATCCATATTAGTCAGGGTTCTCTAGAGGAACAGAACTAACAGGATAGATAGATAGCGATAGATAGATGACAGACAGGTAGATAGAAAGGGGAGTTTATTAAGTATTAACTCACATGATCATAAGGTCCAACAATAGGCCGTCTGCAAGCCAGGGAGCAAGGAGAGCCATTCAGAGTCCCCAAACTGAAGAAACTGGAGCCCAATGTTCGATGGCAGGAAGCATCCAGCACGAGAGAAAGATGTAGGCTGGGAGGCTAAGCCAGTCTAGCCTTCTCACGCCTTTCTGCCTGCTTTATATTCTAGCCTCACTGGCAACCGATTAGATGGCACCCACTCAGATTAAGGGTGGATCTGCCTTTCCTAGCCCACCGACTCAAATGTGAGCCTCCTTTGGGACACACTAGGATCAATACTTTGCATCTTTCAATCCAATCAAGTTGATAGTCAGTAGTAAGCATCACACCACCAAAACCTCATGCTCAGTTGTTATTCTCAGTGTTGGAGGTGGGGCCTGGAGGGAAGTGATGGGATCATGGGGTGGCTCCGTCATGATTTAGCACCATCCCTTTGGTGCTATTCTTGTGATAGAGTTCTCACATGATCTAGTTGTTTAAAGGTGTGTGGCACCTCCCCACTCTCTTCTCCCTGCTCCCACCACCTGAAGCATTGGCTGCCCCTTTGCCTTTCACCATGATTGTACATTTTCTGAGGCCTCCCCAGAAGCTGACAGAAGCTGCTATGCTAGCTATACAGCCTGCAGAACTGGGAGCCAATTAAACTTTGTTTCTTGTAAATTACCCAGTATCAGGCATTTCTTTATCATAGTGCAGAAATGGATGAATATGCCCATCCTTTCAAAACCAGTGAAAGCAACACTGATTGAGAGTTGTGAGTCTGACACTTCATATACCTATAGCTATTCTTTGAGTAGCTCTCAATATTTTAATGTTGAGAAAACCAAGAGTCCAAGACATGAGTGAGTTGCTCATGATTTCTCAGCTAGGATGTGGCAGGGATAGAGATGAGTACAATGCAGATTTGGGGTTAACTAATGGCTGTAGAGGCCAAAAGCCAAGAATAAAGAATAAGTGAAATGTATTTGCTAATTAATATGAAGACATAATCATGCTTTTCTTTAATAGAACAATCCACTTGCAAAATGGAGCCAATTTCTTCTGCTCTCTTTGCTTTGTCTGCAATTCCTGGGCATACAGAGTAACCTGCACATGTTTCTCATCCGGTCATTATGGACTCCAGTGAATGTGATAGTTTCCAAGTGTTTCCCATAGCCTGCCACCTTTTGAACCCATAGAGGCAAATGAGGAGCATCTTTACAATGTCAGCAATTGAAACTGATATGAATGAAGACAAGGATGATGACTGTGTAACTCTTCAGAATGCAATTTCAAAACTGGACATGAGTTCAGAGAAGTGGAACAAACCCTGAATGCCCCAGCACTTGCATGTGGGGATCTCAGTGCCAAGCACTTCATTATGCAAAGTAGGTGCTTCCCAAGTGCTCTGTCTGATAAGGATAATAGCGGTGGATTTTGCCAAGTTAAATCTGTCCCAAGTAACAGAGGCTCTTCTTGCTGCTGAGTTGAGGAATGCTAAATAGAACAATAAAAGCTCCTACCCGAGTCCAGAGGGACATAAAAAGCACCTAGTCTTCCCAATGGCAATAAAGCTTCATGTCTGTGCTAACTTCCCTTGAGCAAGTGGGATTGCACAGATCCTCTGATTCAGGTCAAACACAAATCCTATATACTGGCACTCTGATCCTCAGCAAGTACAAGATGGAAAAGAAATTCTTTCAGCTGTTTAGAAACTAAATTACAGAATCTACACAGTAGAGTTTTCTAATTAAACATAAGTCAGAATGTGAGTTTTTGTTTTGTTTTGTTTTTGCCTTTTAGCTATCTTAACTCTTCTTGTAATGGAAGGACATAGAGTGATTCATGGACTTCCATTCTGATGATCAATTGAACTTACTAGAGATTTTTAAAAACAGATTTCTGGGTCTTAGCCTAGGGGATTCTACCCGTCAGTCAGCATGGGACCCCTAAATGTGATTTTGAGGTCTTTTCTAGTTCTAACAAAACTAGAAAAGTTTAGATGGGGCCCCCAATGTGATTTTTAGGTGGGGCTCCCAAATGTTATGTTTGAGGTCTTTTCTATTTCTAACATCCATTGTTTCTTCTTTATTCTAAATATTCATTTATTTTCTTTCTTCTCCTCAATGTAGATTTCACCAAACCCACTCTTCAAAAATAATCAACTCAGTTTGATGATTCTTCTCTCAGCTGAAGCCATCACAATTCAGTTAGCTTTGGTTTTGTAGACCTATTTTCTAAACTTTCAATTATTTACACTACTTTCATTTGAATATTCTCAGATTTCCATCTTGTTACAAATATGATCATCCGTGGTAATAATTTTAGAAGGTGGTGGGAGTCATGGTGGACGACAGAGGAAAAGCTGAAAATTTCTGAAGAAAAAGGGAGTCAGAGGGACAGATCCATCCTGAGACACCTGTGAGCCCATGGTGGAACCCCTGGCAGGAAAAGTTAGTGCCAGTTGTCAGCAGTCTGATAGTTCTTACACATATATATGTAAAAATTTAACTGAGATAATTTGAATAAATAATCCATATGTGGATTAAATTTATTTCAGTTAAATTTAGTCATCCCTGGGGAAATAAAAACAAACCATTTTTCCACTATTCAATACTGCCTGTTCTATGATACCTTTATTCCTGCCATCATCTTTCCAGAAACTGGTCTCTTCCACCTGAGGTCCCCTGTGAGGAAGGGTTTCACTAGAATATTGCATTGTCTGTGAGGTGGTTTATCAGTTGGAAGACATGTGAATCAGTGCATTTGGAAGTATACTGTGTGTCCCCATGATACTCAGAAGTATGTTATAAATTTTCTCTTCAGAAAGGGATTAGTTCATCCCAAACGAGTATGAATGTCCCAGGTCTACTGTTTCAGAACTGGAGCTGCAATCCATAGCCCCGTGAAGGTGGTTATTCACTTATTTTGGAAGTGCAATCACAGACCACAGACTGTTTCAGTTAAACCTTGCCTATCCACATGTTGCATTCCGTTTTGTTAGTGAACTGGGTCTCTTGTTGGTGCCGCCTACTGTTAAGTTTATTGATGAGAACTTAAGCATTTAGCCTCTAAGGAAATACCCTGGGTCTTACGCAGGCACCTGGTTTCGGTTGGGGAAAAATTTATCCTCCAGCCATGTCTTTGTGGCTGGAATTTTTCAGCCACCACAACACGAAAGGTAAAATATACGCAATCTCATCTCTAGGCACTAACAAAATAGAAACAGAAAAGGTATATGATCTAACCAGAATTAGAGAGTGGTTCAGGCCCCATGTGCAAAGCAGCAGCCTGTTGTAAAACCTGGACACATGCTGCTGAAATGGTGCAAAATGCAGGTTTCCCACTTTGCACATAAAACAAAATAAAAATAAAAGTCAATAAACATATGTTGGTGTGTTTGTGTGCATGCATTTTATCTAAGTTCAGGACACTCAGCTCATTCTATCCACTACCCCATGGCTGTTTCCATGGTTCCTACACAAACTTAATTGACTACTCCATGGCTCACTTGGTTTAGATAATTTTCTTGACTTAAGATTCTTTCTGCTGGGCATGGTGGCTCACGTCTGTAATAACAGCACTTTAGGAGGCAGAGGTAGGTGGATCGCCCAAGGTCAGGAGTTCGAGACCAGCCTGGCCAACATGATGAAACTGTGCCTCTACTAAAAATACAAAATTTAGCCTGGTGTGGTCATGGGTTCCTGCAATCCCAGCTACTTGAGAGGTTGAAGCAAGAGAATCACTTGAACCCAGGAGGCTGAGGTTGCAGTGAGCTGAGATCGTGCCATTGCACTCCAGCCTGGGCAACAAGAGTGAAATTCCGTTTCAAAAAATAAAATGAAAAATGAAATTTTTTAAAAAGATTCTTTCCAAAAAAAAAAAGAGAGAGAGATTCTTTCCATGTCCCTGCTTTGAAGAATGATATAAATTCTCAAATTTGCCAGGACTCCACTCTGTGCAGGCCAGCAGCTGGTCAAGGAGGGGTCCGATTTCTTCCATCTGTTTCCTGGCCCTTCTGACTTCCCTGCCTGCAGGTGAGACGAGGGATAACCCCCTGTGAGTCAGCACCTGCCGTGAAGGCTCCCCACGTGCAGGCCTTCTGCCTGCGTGTGTCCTCAACAGCATGTGACACAGCTGCACTGGACAGCCTCCAGCTACAGAGAAGCTAGAAGATATTCTAGCAGGAAATGCACTGAAGGCTTTTGTCTGAAGTGGGCAGGCCTTATCTTCTCATGAAGTCCCTCCTGATATGTTCACTGATGCATATTTATGTGTCTAGTGAAAGATGACTGAGACTCCTGCTTCGGAGGCCTGAGGCAGTTTCTGGGAACTGGAAGCCATTCACGATGCAGTTCACAGAGCTTCAGTATCAGCCGCTAGGGTGGGCTCACAATGCATTTATGGACCACGTTTTGATCAAATTTGCCAATGTGAGAATGTCACGGCAACTGAGATCAATCACATTCTGTCTACCCCTTGCTCACCTTCCCCTTAAGGCTGCTAGTATTGAACCGCTATCGACAAGTTAGGGATCTCAGAAAGTGGAGCTGCTTTAGAGATACATTTAGACTGTAATTAACCGATACAGTTAATGGATTTACAGTCACCTTCCTGTATAATTAAATTACTGTTACCTGTCCCTCTCCTAAGACACACAAGAGAAGGGAGTGGAAAGAGGTCCTAGGATAGAAGTGTGTCCTGAAGGTGTTGGCACCAAAGCCTGTGGGACAGATAAGAGAGTCTTAAAATACATGGCACTGTGGCCGGGTGCAGTGGCTCATGCCTGTAATCCTAGCACTTTGAGAGGCCTAGGAGGGTGGATCACCTGAGGTCAGGAGTTCAAGACCAGCTTGGCCAACATGGTGAAACCCTGTCTCTACTAAAAATACAGCACATTAGCTGGGTGTGGTGGCGGGCACCTGTAATCCCAGCTACTTTGAGGGGCTGAGGCAGAAAAATTGCTTGAACCCGAGGTGGAGATTGCAGTGAGCCGAAATCGCATCATTGCACTCCAGCCTGGGCAACAATAGCGAAACTGTCTCAAAAAATAATTATATATATATGTATATTTTATATAATGACATATAAATAAATATATATTATATATTACATATATAAATAGTCTTACATATATAATTATATATATATATATATGGCACTAGAAGCCAGCCTGTGGGAATGTCATCCAAGTCCCAGATGTGTAAAATTGTAAACAGATTTCCTTAGCAAAATGAGTGCTCTCTCCTGTCAGAAACAGATCCAGTAAGGCAGCATTAATATTTAGGAATATATTGGTAGTTTTTTTTAGCTTTTGATGGAAAGCTTATGAAATAGAATTCATCTAGATCCCTGCGTCTGTGAAGCACAAGCCCACATCAGCAGTGCAAACGCTAGAGCTTCTGCGTGTCTTCTGCTTTTCCATGTTTAATGATAAAAACAAATAAATGTTAAGCAAGTTAGAGCAAAGACTAAACTATTTTTCTAGTGTCACTTTAGAAAATGCATAAACAAATACATTTTAAACAAGCAAGTTAAAGCAAAGACTAAACAATTTTTCTAGTTTTCCTGTAGAAAATATACTAGGAAACCACTGTCACTTAAAAAGACAATCAAAGATATGCCACGGAAAACTGTAGGCAAATATAATCATAGATGTCTAGCAGTTTATGATTTCTGTTTGTGTGTTTCCACTTAAGTTATAATTTGATGTGATTTATTTTCTCATTCAAGACAAATATTTTTATCTGTACCATGTTTAGCTGAGTGAGACAGGCAGGCTGCCCACAGCTCCCTGCTTGGGCACCAAGCCTTCAACACACGGCTCCATCTGGCACCATCTGGCTTTGCTGTTTCTTGCTCCCCAAGTTGTGAAATGCAAGGCTCTGTTTGCCTACCCGAACTTTTTGCGGCCTCAACTCTTTTGTCTTGTTTTCAGGACCTCACTGCTCAGGAACGTAACAGAATACCTGCTTCTTCTCCAGTCCCCCGGTGGGGGTTTCTGAGCATCCTAAATGACCAGCTTATGCTCTTCCTGGACTTTTATCCAATGCCTTGTCCTTGATCTCTGGCAATATTCACTTATGTCTTCATCCTCGTTCACTCCCTGCAACCAATGACATCTCCCATATGCAAATTTGGCAAACTCATCACCTCCTATCACAGCCGAAGCATCCCAAGGTCTGAAGCCAGTCGGTCCCACATCCCTCCACCCCATCAGGACTCTGTCCTCTCTTGCAACTTCAAGCATGGTTGGTCCTGCCACCAGCATGTCCCTGGGTCTGTCCTCAAGTGAGGTATTGCTGGGAGGTGTGGTCTGAGGATCCTAAAGAGGGATGGGAAGTGTTCCTCAGCTGTTAGAATAGGTTGAATGAGTAAATTTGTGCACCTGTGCCAAAAAGGAACTGTATATTTGCAAACTTGATACTAAGACTTTCTTTTCTTATATAATAATCTGGTAGCAAGGCTGTGGAGAGAGGAGGAGACATATTCCCCAATGGAACACTGAGTGCTAGAGGCTTTGTTTATCCAAAGAACTGACAATTGCTGGGAGGAGAAATTCACTTAGGTCAGTTTTCACGCTGCTTTACACACTTGGCCGGTGCCTCTGGGATCATTCCCCAAAGCTTGGTTGTTATTTTTCTGCATACTTAGTTCTGTTCTCGTCTCATATCTCCTTCCAGGCCACTTGGGCTGCCCACTTGGGATCCGCTCTTCCTGGCTTTTCAATTTCCTGTCTCTGTAAATACAGTTCCTTGTAATTCACAATGCAAGCCTTAATCATTCCACCTGGCACAGCTAGAGTCCAATCCCCCTTACAGCGTATGAGAACCACTCTTCCTTTCCAGTGATTCCCGATTGACACCAGCCTGATAAACACGATACTCATCCAGACCCCAAATGTAACCATTGTCTTGCATTGGGACATCTATGTCCCTCAATTTGCATTCTCAAATATCAACTGCTAACTCATATCTGAGCTTTATGCTCCAGAGTCCCCTAGGGCAAACCTCCAGGAAGTAATGAACTGCTCTTTCTTACTGAAAGATACAGTGGCTAGGACTGCACTAAGCAAGATTCTTCTGTAGTCAAGCATGGTCCCAGTGAGCATTTAGACACACAGGGGCAGGAAAGATGTGGGCCTGATTTGTCAATCACCAGATAGTGACATGGCAGTGCACAGAAGGTAGGTTGTGGAAGATTCATGAGCTCAGGGTTTCAGAAGCATGCTGAGAACAATGTGGTCTTGCTGTCTACACAGAATTGGATGAGGTTAGAAGCCATTTGGAAGATGTCCTGCACCGTGGCCTGTGCTCTGTGGCTCCTGCCTCGCCTCTTCACTATGGAAGGGAAGGGGACACACTTCTAATATCTCTTGAATTATTTTCTGTTTTTCCCCATAGAACACGAGAATGGTCTGGGCACAGTGACTCACGCCTGTATCCCAGCACTTTGGGAGGCCGAAGCGGGTGTATCCTCTGAGTTCAGGAGTTCGAGATCAGCCTGCCCAAAATGGTGAAACCCTGTCTCTAGTAAATATACAAAAATTAGCTGGGAATGGTGATGCGTGCCTGTAGTCTCAGCTACTCGGGAGGCTGAGGCAGGAGAATTGCTTGAACCTGGGAGGTGGAGTTGCAGTGAGCCAAGATTGAGACATTGCACTCCAGCCTGGGTGAGAGAGTGAGACTCTGTCTCAAAAAAACAAAACAAAAAAATAAACAAACAAAAAAATCTGAGAATGGGTTGTTTTAAATATTTTACAAAAGTGTAAATATAAAGAGGAAAAGTGAGGTTTGGAGCACCCTCAATGAGCACGTTGGCCCTGCTGTAGCAGGAGAAGAGGAAATACATAAGATGGAAAACTCCAAGGGGAGCCCCAGTGCAAGCTTTTATGGAGAAAGTATTGGTGATATTTTGTACCATGGGAATGTTATAGGAAAACATCCTACTGGATATGAATGTATTATTTGTCATAGAAAACTGATAACCAAGAAACCACTTTCCAGTTTTAGTTGTGCAATGGTAGATCCTCAGGTCAAATTGGTCTCCCGAGCAGTGACAAAGCAAGGGACAAATGAGTGTTTTGCAGAGTGCACAAGGCTTCAGCGCTCAAGGTGGACACAGACGCAGTCTAGCAGCTGGGAAATCAGCATTGAAAAGAAGGTAAACAGATTTTCCTTAAATAGCATCCACTGAATTTCAAGGGTTTTAAAATTCATACTTACTTTACAAACTGTGTTCTGCAGGTTCAGTAGACTGTAATATACAAATGGATAGATTCCTTAAAAATGTATGCATTGAACCTATTATCCCTCATATATTAGAAAATTGAAAGTGAAAATTAAAATCTTTATTATTAATTAAAATTAATTTACCCTTTCATGTGCTCAATACCTGCGTACTGATTGCTTGTTGTGTAATAAGCCTGGGGCAAATTGTGTGACCACCTCATCTAATCAGTAACCGAGTTTTGGTTATTTTAACTCCATCTCTCTTTTCGATATATCTCCCATAAGATCTGACAATTCATACTTTTCATAGTTTGGACCTTCATGATTTCTATTCTTTATTGCCACAGTTACTTCCTACTTGGAAGTTCTGTATTAAAAGCTGGACCATGCCTTCCCAAGACATGCACATACATGCACACACACACATGTACCCACCCAGAAACACACGCTTCGTTCCACATACTCATTCATAGTGCACGCTCCCTATGAAAACAAACGTGAAGCTGCTAGACAAACACCTAACATCAGAGCATCGTCTGAGCATTGGATTGGATCCCTTTATGGCTCTTCCTGGATTCAGGACCAAGTTTCCTAGCTGGTCAAAGAAGGAACCTGCCTGTCTCTAGTTTTGCGTCCCACCTCTCCTGGCTGAGCCCTCCCTACGTCCTGCTGTGGCCAGTGCCCTGTGGCTCCTGCATCACCTGTTCTCACCACTCCCCACCTGTATCCCCTCCCTCACAGTGTCTCTGTCAGGCCAGGTTAGGGCTGGCTGCAAAGACTGAGGCCAACAACCATGTCTTAGACAATGCAGAATCCATTATTCTCTCATAAAAATGGAGAGCTGCACCTTTTCTGTAGCTCCAGCTGGATTTTCAGAGAGAATAATCCGAGCTCCAGTTCACAATTTGATCTGGAAGCTGTCAGAACTTCCTTATACTCATTCTCCCTTGTCAATCTTGGGAATAATCAGGGCTATGATGTCACCCTAATCGTACTGCGGAGGGAAAGGAGCAGGCAGCCTCATGAGGCTTTTTTGTTTGCTGCCTGTTTCTGCTGCTTGGAATTTCATAAAGGGAAAAGAAAAGGCCCCTGATGAACAAGGTATGGAGAAGAATCCCTATCAATGAAGAGAAGAGAGAGGACAGGACTGCGTGACCACTTTAGGGTCCCCAGGCTGGGAGCCAGGCAGGGAGACACTGTCTGGGTGGGGTGGCCAGAGGAGATGGAGTGGGCAGAGCAGCACTGCAGCAGGCAGCCTGTGCCATCACCTGTACCTGGGCATGCAAAAGCACCTTTCACTCTGCAGAGGAAAACAGTACCCTGCACATGGTGAGCGATGTCCTTGCTCCTGAGAGGCAAGCACATTCCTGTACTTGACTCAGCAGGGGGTGCTTGCCCACCCGCACTACCCCTGTGGTCAAAGGAAAAGATCCTTGAAAACCATGAGGACAGATGTGCTTGAGAAGCTGGCCTTCCCATGGGGCTTCAGGGACCTGGGGTCTTCTTCTCTTGTGGCTGCCCCACCTCATGCCCATCAGAGTCCTCCACAGGAGCCTGGACATTGGCTGATGGAGAAGAGTGTGTAGATGGCCACATAGGAAGTTCCATGAGCCAGGCCAGGAAGCAGCCAGGCCTCTGCTGACCATGCCCCCATCCTCACCACCACCCTGAACTCGCCAGGAGCTGGGAAGTGTTGGCTAGCTCTGTCCCTTGCAGAAAAAGGAGAGGGCTCTGGACAACATCTCCTGTTTCCCCACCATATGAGGGAAGTTCCTTTCTCCTCTTATTTTGAACAGAGAGGACCCTAGAAAATGAAGACAGCAAATGGAGATGTTCAAAGAAATGTGTAGAATGTAGCAACAGATAAAACTATAACCTCTAAATGAAAAGACATTTGGGAGAAAGAGAAGCTAACAAAACAGCGAAAGGAAGAGTAATAAAGATGAACATCTTTAAATTAGATTCAAATTCATAAATCTTATTTTATTAAGAAAAATTATATTAAAATAAATAATTTTGCTGACCTATTTAATCTACGCTTCACAAATTATCCTATTTGATAAAAAAAAAATATATTTGGAGCCAAATCAGGCTCTAGATATTTGCAAGTGAGTTCTCATGTATATGGGCAGAACAAATGCATGAAAACATGGACTGGAATGATTCCTTCCTGCAATCATTGTATTTTAACTTCTCCAGAATGCTGACAGAGCATTTCAGAATTGGGCAATTTAAAAGGATACGTGGATTCTGCCCATTTCTTAATGATGCTTAAAATGATACAGAAAATGATGCAAAATCACTGGAAAGGCACACACACGTGAGCCCAGGCTGAGGGAAGCATAAAGTCTCCTGGCAGCCCGCACTGCGTTAGTCATTGTGACCCTGCCGCCTTTGTCCACAAGGATGGCTTGAGTGGCGTGGGGCCACCACACATGTGGTTTGAGTTGTCTCCCACTGGGGGTGATGGATTTGAACTGGTCCGGCCACGGTCTCCCACCCAGTCCACCTTATGGCCAAAGGCATGTGTTTGTGAGAGAGCTGGATATTGTCAGGGGTGAAAGGGGTGATCACGAAACAGAGCAAAAAAGAAAAACAGCTCAGCAATGACTCCCAAGGCACTGGCCTTGTCCATGGTGTGTTCTAACCAACTGTGCTAGAGCCTCTTTCGCCTGGAGCCTGAGAAAAGAGGCCACCACACAAGCCACTGGCAAGGTGACAATTGCAGCCACAAAGGCTTGCTGTTGCTGTACAGAGACATGGCAGAACATGTTCTCAGGGAAATGAGAGCTGCAGCGGAACGAGAGAGAAAAGTCAAACTTCACTGTAGCATAACCCTGAAATTAATATTAAGTTCAAGTAAACATGACTTTCTGAAGCTTATTCAGCTTTTGCTGATTTCTCAGGGCACTAAAGGCAGAAAATGATCAATACCTTTGTTTGAAATATACCCTATTCCAAACATTTCCATACAATGAAAATTGTGTCTTCTTCTTAAAATAAAGGTGATATATCTGTCAGAAAGTAACTCCATAAAAATGGCCAACCAAGTGGAATCCAGAATCTGCATAAAGTATATATTTTTTTAACTATGTCAAACAAAATTTAAAAGCAGTTTGACATTTCCTAAATATGTTTAAAGAAATTGTAATTTTGGGCAGAAGGGAGCAGATACTGCAAACACTGTAGGAACTTAGAGAGACCGAAGGAGGTTTAAAGCCAGATTTGATAGAAAACTAAAGGAAGAAATCCTTCCTCCCCTTCTTCATCCTGGACTGTTTTCAAAATAGTGAATTATTTTATGAATATGCATTCCCCACTCAGAGCCATGGAGAAAGGCCAAGGAGGGACCTGCCAAGGCATGAGATTAGCAACACAGCCCAGTGAGATTTATTACACACAAAAGATAGGGAAATAAGACAACAGATTCCAAAGGAACAGATATTCTCACATAAATTAAGTGCTTTTAAAATTTAAGGAGCTCTTTTGGTGATGTGTCTTAATATAATTTGGGCTAATTTAAAGATAAAACAACTTCATCCTCAAAAACCGCGATAATAAAAAATGTTTTATTGATAAATCATCTGCTGTTTACTAAGGCATGGTAAACTTCTGCAGATATCTCACCCAGATAATTTTCAATAAACCTTGAGATCACTGTTATTGCTACATATGCTTATAAGAACCTAATTCAGTATATTAACTGAAGTTAGAGTTATCACTTGATAGTGTCTCGGCATCTATTGCTCAGGGACTGTCTGCATGCAAACAGAACTTTGCTGGAACCTGGGACCCCAGATCCCAGGGAAAAAAGCACTGAAGACGGCAAGCTCAACACAAGTGACCATTTTCTTCTCACAGTTTCTGACAGAGTTCAGTAAGAAAAATCTTTGCATTTGTCAGGTCCACAAGCAAGCAATGGTTTTACACCTTTAAATGCTTTTCAAAAGAATCAAAAGAACGATAATGTGTTGTGATACATGAATATTATATAACATTCAATTTCAGAGTCCATAAATATATTTTATTGGAAAACACAGCCATGCCCATTCATTTATACATGGCTGCAGCTGCTTCCTCACCACCTGCATAGCTGCAGCAGAGACCACACTGCCCTTGAAGCTGAAAATCTCATCATCTGGGCCCATTGCAGGAAAGTCCACTGACTGAGGCCTGGTGGCTATTATAGGAGTGGATGGTGAGCTGCTTGCAGTTCCTAATGACTGTCTGGTCCCAATGGAAGGCTAGGACTGCTCTGTCCTGATGTCCTTCTGCCTGAGGGAGCACCTCAAGGTAGACTCAGCAGGTGAGATAGAATGAGGTCCAGTTAGAAGGGGGAAGAAAGCCAGGGGGTGGAGGTTGTATTGCCTGTTACATATTCATATTGCAAAAACTACAATAGCACTTACCTACCAAAAGTCAAGGAAGGAACCTCTTTCCTTATTTTTCTATCATTTGACACAATTGCCAAAATAATATCAAACCTGCAAACCACAGAATTAGAATCTGTTGAGTCATGGAACCAAAAAGAAGGTTTGTCATATACGTCATATCAAGACATAGAATTGTCTCGACATGGAGACCTGGGCTCTGAGGCTAAAGTTGCAGGTGCAAGGTGGAATCAGCTAGCAAAAATTAGGAGGTTAAAGCACAGGTCACAAATCCTGAATACTCATTAAATACTAAAAATCACATAGATACTCTTGTAGAGGCTCCTGCCGAATGGAAGGGAGGCACTGACCTCATTTGCTGTCAGGCGAGGTGACTGCTTACACTCCTCTTTGCATAGAAATCTCATTGGGGTCCCAGTGAGGTCTGGGACAGAGCTCAGAAATCACTGTGGGGGAAGCACAGTTTCTAGAATGTACACTTTGCCCTCCCTGTTGGTCTGGGGGAGAGAAAGGACTGCCCAACCTGTCTGCTTCACTGACTCCCAGCCCACGTAGTCTTCAGCAAAGCCAGTAGATTACAAACTCCAGGACAGCACCAGACCCTCCATCCTCTCCTGATAGCACATGTACCCCAACCATACCAAAAGTGAGAACCAAACGATCGTGGCAAAGAGAGAAAACATTCAGATCAGGCAGCTTTTGCTCTGGAACTCCTCACTGTGTAGTCTCTTTCTGAGCTCAGGCAAACCTTTTGCCTCAGCTTCCTGAGAAGCTGGGATCACAGGCATGGACAATTATGCCCAGCTATCTTTTTCCTTTTTGTAGAGATGAAGTCTTGTTATGTTGTCCAGATTGGTCTCAAGTTCCTGGCTTTAAGTGATCTTCCCACTTTTGCCTTCCAAAGCATTGGGATTACAGTCACGAGCTACTGTGCCCACCAGCTTTTACTCATGAATAATTTTCTTTGCATATAAATAAGCAAGCGTGGGTACTGGGACATGCCATGGCAGTCAGTCTAGCCCAATGCTGAGTGGTGTGTGAAGAGGCTGCTCATCCTACTACAGGGCATGGAAGAGCAGCATTGCCCTTGATGGAAATGATAAGGAAGCAACTGTGAGTAGATGACCTTATCACACATTGGGGTGAAAGGTCAAAGTACTACATCTCCATGGAAGGGAGGTTGAGTCAGGAGATCTGTATTAGTTCATTCTCATGCTACGATAAAGAACTGCCTGAGACTGGGTAAGTTATATAGGAAAGAGGTATAATTGACTCACAGCTCTGCAGAGTTGGGGTGGCCTCAGGAAACTTACAATCATGGCAGAAGTCACCTCTTCACAGGGCAGCAGGAGAGAGAATGAGTGCCAAGCAAAGGAGAAAAGCCCCTTATGAAGCCATCAAATCTTGTGAGAATTCACTCACTATCATGAGAACAGCATGGGGATAACTGCATACATGATTTGATTATCTCCTATCAGGTCCTTCCCATGGCATGTGGGGATTATGGGAACTACAATTCAATATAAGGTTTGAATGGGGACATGTCCAAACAATGTAATTTCACCCTTGGCCCTCCCAAATCTCATGTCTTCACATTTCAGAACACAGATTCCTTTTGAACAGTCCCCCAGAGTCTTAGCTCATTACTGCATTAACCCAAAATTCCAAGTCTAAAGTCACATCTGAGACAAAGCAAGTCCTTTCTGCTTATGAACCTATAAAATTGAAAGCAAGTTACTTACTACCTAGATACAATGAGGGGTAAAAACATTGAGTAAATATACCCATTTCAAATGGGAGAAATTGGCCAAAACAAAGGGCTGTACCCCCTGTGCAAGTCTGAAATCCAATAGGACAGTCATTAAACCTTAAAGTTCCAGAGTGATCTCCATCGACTCCATGTCTTACATCCAGGTCATGCTGATGCAAGAGGTAGGCTCCCAAGGCCTTGGGCAGCTCTGCCTCCATGGCTTTACAAGGTACAGCTCCCCTCCTGGCTGCTTTCATGGGCTAGCATTGTCTGTGGCTTTTCCAGGTGCATGGTGCAAGCTGTTAATGGATCTACTATGCCGACCTCTGGAGGACTGTGGTCCTCTTCTCACAGCTTCACCAGGCAGTGCCCCAGTGGGGACTCTGTGGGGCCTCCAGCCCCACGTTTCTCTTTCACACTGCCCTACCAGAGGTTCTCCATGAGGACTCCACCTCTGCAGCAAACTTCAGCCTGGACATCCAGACATTTTCATACATTCTCTGAAATCTAGATAGAGGTTCCCAAACCTCAGTTCTTGACTTCTGTGTGCCCACAGGCTCAACATCATATGGAAGCCTGTAAGGCTTGAGGCTTGCACCCTTTGAAGCAATGACCCAAGCTGTACCTTGACCCCTCTAAGCCACAGCTGAAACCGAAGCAGCTGGGATGCAGTACACCATGTCCTAAGGTAGCACAGAGCAAGGGAGCCATGGGCTCAGCCTGGGAAACCGTCTCAACTATGCCTCTGATATTTGCTGGAGACACTTCCCCATTGTCTTGGCTATTAAAGTTTGGCTTCTCTTTACTTATGCACATTTCTGCAAGAGCTTGAATTTTCCTGAGGATATGAGTTTTTTTTTTTCTATAGCAGCATCAAGCTGCAAATTTTTCAAAATTGTATGCTCTGCTTCTTTTTAAACAAAAGTGTTAGTTTCAGATCATCTCTCTCCAGTTCAAAGTTCCACAAATCTCTAGGGCAGGAGCAAAATACTGCAAGTCTCTTTGATAAAGTACATCAAGAGCCACCTTTGCTCCAGTTTCCAACAGGTTTCTCATCTTTATCTGAGATCACCTCAGCCTAGATTTCACTGCCCATATCACTATCAGCATTTTGGTCAAAAACATTCAACAAGTTTCTAGGAAGTTCCGAACTTTCCCACATCTTCCTGTCTTCTGACCCCTCCAAGTCTCTTCCCATATTTTTCTGTCTTCTTCTGAGGCCTTCAAACTTTTTCAACTTCTGCCTGTTTCCCAACTCCAAAGTTGCTTTCACATTTTGGGTATCCCTGTAGCAGCACCCTACTCCCTCGGAATCAATATACTGCATTAGTTCTTTCTCATGCTACTGTGAAGAAGTACCCAAGATTGGGTAATTTATAAAGAAAAGAAGTTTAATTGACTCACAGTTCCACAGGGATAGGGAAGCCCCAGGAAACTTACAATCATGGCAGAAGGCACTGCTTTACAGGGCAGCAAGAAAGACAGTGAGTGCTGAATAAAGGGGGAAACACCCCTTACAAAACCATTAGATCTCCTGAGAACTCACTCCCTATCATGAGAACAGTATGGGGTAACCACTCTTATGATTCAATTGCCTTTCACTGGGTCCCTCTTACACAATACATAAGAATTATGGGAACTACAAGTCGAGATGGGATTTGGGTGGGGACATACCCAAACCATATCAAGGTCCTCATGGTCTTTCATGCAAGAGGAAGAAGGAAAGGGGCCTGTCCTGATTCCGTTCCCTTGGAGCCTGGGAGCTATGGTTTTAGGATCAGAGAAACAAAAAAGATATGGATGAGGAGAGAGAAATGAGCCAGACAAATGGGCTCACCTCAGAGGCTCCACTCCATTGGCTATGGTAAGGGAGCCCTGGTAGGATTGCAACCTCCTTTCAGGCTCCAGAGCATCTACCCCTAGAAGGGAGCTGGGGCTTGATTGCTTTGTGGTGACATTGTGTGCCAAATGTGAGAGAGATCTGAAGCTAAATATTCTATTTCTATTTCTTCCTTGATTTAAAACATGTGGGGACAAAGAATGTGACCAGCTTGTGTACAATAGAAACACAGGCCAAAAGATGACAGTTTGTATGACCCTGACACTTGTTCCTACCACAGCAATTAGTATTTGGTGGGGACCAGACGCTCTGTGCCTGTCACTTTCAATATGGGTTAGCTACTTAACATTATAAAGTCCCAAACTTAGCATGAGGTCACAATCCCCCGCTGTCAGTTACACATGCTGAGGACCTGAGAGACATTCCTCTGCGGGGAGTCAGAATGATTGTTGGGCATTTTTCTCTCAATAGAAGATTGAATTTTCGTGATTTGTAATGGAGAAGGAGCACTGGGCTTATTTGTTTTCCTGTCATCACCCTGACACATCTCCTCCCCAGCCAGCAGCCAGCCCACCCTGGGTTGCCACAGACTCCAACCTCCTCCATGCCCCATCAGCCAGCAGTCACTGCCATCACACAATGAGGGCTCAGTCCCCTGGGCTCCATGCTGCCTGGCAGTCTCCATGAATCTGGCCTACAGAGTTGTGGGCTTTTGCTAGGCGCTGGGCCTGGGTCTCAGGTTCAGCCAGAGTTAGTTCATGGCAGCTTTGAATTCAGATACTGAGAGAAGCTTTGAGGACAGTGCTGGTCAGCCAAGAGTTCCTCTTTGTTCGGGATTTGTGTTTTGGTCTGGAAGGGCATCCATATTCTATTCCCTTCTGCTCCTGTGAATAAAAGAGAGAAGGAGAGACAGCAAGAGAGGAAGAAAGAAGAAGGAAAGAAATAAAAGAAGGAAGGAAGGAAGAAAAGAAGGAAGGGAGGGAGGAAGGAAGGGAGGGAGGGAGGAAGGAAGGGAGGGAGGAAGGGAGGAAGGGAGGAAGAAAGGAAGAAAGGAAGGAAGGAAGGTAGAGAGGGAAGGAGGGAGGGAAGGAGGGAAGGAAGGGGCAACACCAGTGTTTATTTTGGGTCTAGGCACTGGGTCAAGTGAGAAGGGAGGTTTGACATGGGAAAGGAAGACTCTGGAGCAAGCTGGCTCCACACTTTTGAATTCTTATTATGTTAGATTGTCATGCCTCCTCCCTTACCATTCCTTCTCAAATTCTTCCTCAGATTTTCTTTTAAAATACAGAAAAACGTCATTAAATTCTCCAACTCTCCGCAGTACATCTTGTCCACATCTTTGTAATATACCAAGGCAGGAGTAGTTCAACAATTAGAACTAATTAACGTCTGTGGTTTTATTAGCATCATATTACTTTCTTCAGTTAAATAAACAACCAGAAAGCACCAAAGCTCAGGTAATGCTGAAACCTCTGGACCTGTGCATTCCAGCCTCCAAAGCACGAGAGGATTGTGGAATGAGTTAACATCAGATGTCAGCCTCTCCTCATATGATGACGCAGCAATGAAAGCAAAATATTTAAGAACCTTGAATGCAACATGCTTATAACATGTTTTTAATTTTCAAATTCTTAAAACTGAATCCTTTAATATTTCCAGATTTAAACTCAATTATCAAGTTGAGTAAACTGTTTACATGATAATCTAAACCAGTTTTTGATACTAAAAAAAAAACTCATGACTTTACATGCAAGTAAGAATTGTGCTCTTAGTTGGTCTCTTTAAAGTCTAACATAGTATTAAGAGAAAAATTATACTATCCTTAGTGGGATTTTAATGTTGACAAGCATTTCTTTGTGAATCAACTAGTAAGCTGTGAGTAGTATTTGACAAAAGGACAGAAACACAAATTTATTAATAAAAAGACAAACCTGATTCCATGAAATATTTTGTCTTTTGATTGATCATCATACCAGTGTTTCATCCCAAGCTTCTCTCTGGTTCTACAACGCTGTGAAATTCAAGAAGTAGTTTTCTTAAGTCTTGGGCTCTCCCTGGGATTTTTTAGGCTGACACCAACACTCCCCAACACACACACACTCCAAACAGGTAATTAAACACAACAAAAGTGCCCTCAGCAAGCCATGATACATTTCACCAGCATGGGTGGGGCACAAGCAGGATGAGAGGGACGATTCCCCGGATATGTTGGAGGTAGACGGCACTTTACGGTTTCATGCACATAAATGCAAAATTGCCCCCCTCTGAGTCATTCTCTAAGAAACTGAAAGTCAGAGCGCTGGCATGAGATGATGTGTCATTCAACACACTCGTGAGGTGTCCCAATGCCAAGGAAATTTGGTATTTAATATTGCTTACTGGTACGAACTATATTTATTTTTTATTAGACTACATTTTATATTTTCTTAGTAATTTTGCCCTGCATTTTAAAAATCAAATATTTTGTTTTATTGCATTTTACCTAATAAAAATTACATTCTACCCAGATGAACAACTCAGAAAGTATTATAGTAACATCATACTCTTCTAATTTTTATAGAGTTGGATAAATAGATCACTCATAAAATTTTCTTATAAGTCATATATTTGAGTTAGCTGATAACTTATTGTACCACAAGAAAGAGAACACATTTTTAAGTCTTGTTTATAAAACTGATAGCATAAATAAATGGATGAGAAAAATTTCTGCTTTCTATCAAGAAAGAGACTACTTTTACCCTCCTACCTAAAGCAAACAAATAGACAAAATATCTGAAATCCGCATTGTCAAAAATTGACCTCAAGAAACAAAGGCTATGATCCTAGAGAGATAAAAAACAAATGACATGAGCTCTCCAAGTGTCCTAGCACATTGCCTTGAGGGAGTTCCCAGAGGGATAAAGGCAGAGGACCTGTCTAGAGACCATCATCTTCTCTGAGTTGAGGAGAAGGCAGAATAATCCAGTTAGGCAAAGACAGGTAGAAGCAACAATGCAGAATACCAGAAAGAGATGGAACACAGAGAAAGCACTTCAGAGATCTCAAGAAAGTCCCTGTGGAGTATTCAGCTGAGTACTCATGAATAAATCCATGTGTGGAAACTTCTTGAAGCTGGGGAAAGAACCACCCAAATGGATGAGAGGAAAGAGTGCCAGAAACTTACACAGGGCTGAAGATAGTACTTGTTCCTCCCAGCCAGATAAGAACAACTTAGAATTCATTGTGTATTGAGCAAAGTACATATAAAGTTCTTGTCTAAGTCATGAAGAATAATTAGTCCTACGCCAGTGGTTTGCAATCTCAGCACCACTGATATTTTAGCCTGAACAATTATTTGCTGTGGGAACTTCGTCTGATGCACTATAGGATGCTTAGCAGCACCCACAGTATTAGCCCATTAGATGATAAAACCAGAACCCCTGTAGATGTTGCTAAGTGTTTCCTGGGTACAAAATTAACCCTGGTTGGAAACCACTGTCTTAGTCTGATCACTACTCTAGTTCTTATACAAAAAATCTTGTAAAGGAAGGCATGAGAGGTCAAACTATTTTGAATAAAATTAATGGCATCTCAAGACAAAGCTCAAGGATATTCCTAAGAGAACAAAAATATCAGGACTTAAAATCAAATGACAAAATCTTGCATTACATAAAAATTACTACATTTTCAAATAAAAAGGAGGACACGTCCCATAAAAAGAAAATAAACAATTGAAACTTACCCAGTACTAACACAGGTTTTAGAATTAGCAGATAATTTAAAAAGTTATTATAAATGTACATATGTTCAAAGTACTAAGTAGAAACATGAAAGATATTTAAAAGACCCAAATCAATTTTTAGAGATGAAAAGTGTAATATGTGAGATTGTAAATTGCACTGGATAGGAATAATGGCAGATAAGAAGAAAAGACTCGTAAACTTGAGAACACATCATCGGAAACTAAATGAAACACAAGAAAAAAACTATGACTTAAAGAATTATCCAAACACTGGTGACCTCTGGAAAACATGTAAACAGAATAATATGTAAGTAATTAAAATCCCTGAAAGAATATGAACAGTAAGGAGAAAGAAGAGAAGAAAAAGGAAAGGAACAGTAGAAAGAAAAAAACAAAGAAACTTAAATAATCATATCTTTTTCTAATTTGCTAAAAACTACAAACACACAGATCCAAAAACCTCAACAAAATGAGAATGAGAAGCATAAAGAAAATTATGTCAAGACATTTTATAATGAAACTGCTCAAAACCAATGATAAGAAAAAGACTTAAAAATAACCAGAGAGAAAATTGATTACAAAAGAAGAACATCGTTATGATGACAGCAGGTTTCTTGTAAGAAACTACACAGCCAAGAAGACAGTGTAATAGCATCTTTAAAGGACTGAAAGAAAAAACTGTTCGCAACAGTTTTATACCCAAAGGAAAGATTTTTCAAAAGTAAAAATGAAATAAAGACTTTCAGACATAAAAAGCTGCAGAAATGTATTATCAATGGAATAGTACTACCAGAAATATTGTTTAAAATTCTTCTGGGAGACAGGAATTAACCAGATAGAAATGTGGATCTATGGCAAGAGAATGAAGAATATCAAAAATTGTAGCTACATGGGAGATACATGAGACCATTCTGATTATTAAATCCTCTTTTAGAGCACATTTAATGAAAACATTAATAAAATATAACAAGTGTAAACTTTAAAACAAATATACATTTAAAATATATGGCAAAAACAGCACCCAAATCAGAAAGAACAAAGGAAAGTATACTATAGTTAAGTTTCTTATGCTATATATGAAATGTATGTATGAAACATGACTTGAATGTAGACTGCAATAAATTAGAAGTTCATATTATTAAACAAAATACAACCCCACTACAGTAACAAAACAAGGAGTTATAGAGAATTAAAAAAATTGATATAAAATAAATTCATAAATTGTTAAGTTATTTCAAAAGACTATATAAAACTAAAAAAGGAAATGAAAAACAAGTGGGACAAATGAAATACAAATGACACATTGGTCAATTTATACCTAATGATATCAATATTCACAGTAATTGTAAATGACCTGAATACACCCATTAGAAAGCAGAGGTAATCATACTAAATAAAAAGTCTAAACTCAAATACATATTGATTACAGAAACACACTTTAATCATAAGTACACGGATAGGTTACACAATTTTTTTAAAGTGCCATATTATTCTAACACTAATCCAAAAATGACAGAAGTCTATATTAATTTCGAGCCAAGTATGTTTCAGTGCAAAGAATATTACCATCAGTAAAAAAGGTCATTTCATTATGATAAAATTATCAATTTACCAAGTGAATGTAGAATCGTAAACATGTATGCACACAGTGAGAGCTTCAAAATACACAGCAAAAACAAATAGAACTGCAAATAGAAAAGAATGAATCAGTAGACATCACTGGAGATTTCAATATCTTCACTCAACAATTGAGGGAATATGTGAACAGAAAATCTCCCGCCTAATACCTATTAAAGTGAGTCAGTTTGTAGCTTATCACCTTCCTTCAGTGATTATATCAGAAACAGATGGCTTCACTAGTAAATTCCACTAACATTAATGAAAGAAAGTATCCTATTTATACAGAAACTCAACTAGAAACTGAAGAGGTTTCTCTTTCTGTGAACTGATATTATCCTGACTTAAAAATAAAAATATCATGACATTATAAGAAGAGAAAACTACAGACTTCGGGAGCATGGTAGAACAAAAATCCTAAGCTGATCTTACCAATTAAATTCAACATTTAAAAATACATCATGATCAAGTGAGCAAGTGAGGTTTATCCCAGGAATACAAGGTGAGTTTAATATTCCAAAATAATTGTGAAAAATTAAAAGTGAAAAGTCCCACGAACATCTGAGTAAAAGTAGAAAAAGCATTTCACAAAACCCAGTATCCATTTTTTTCATAAAAGCTTTCAGCAAACTAGGAATAGAAAGTGTCTTCCTCACCCTGATAATATGTGTTTTTGAAAAAAAAAATATGTGACAAGTGATATCACAGTTATGATGAAAGATTAAACGCTTTCCCATTAAAATCAGTAGTAAGATATGGATGTCTTGCACTGTTGATTGGAATATAAAATGGTGTAACCATTTTGGAAAATAATTTTTCTCTTTTTTTTAAATCTATACCTGCCATATGATCTAGTTATTCCACTCCTAGACATTTACTCAAGATGAATGAAAGTATATATGCAATCCAAATCCTTGTAAACACAAATTCACGGCTGCTTAATTTGTGACAGCCCAAAAGTGAAAGCATCTCAAATGTCTGTCAATAGGCAAACGGATAAAGAAGCTGGGTATAGCCACACTGCGGAACACTACTCAGCCATGAAAGGAAGGAACAACTGATACACGCAACAACTTTAGTAGGTACAACCACAGTGTGGAACACTACTCAGCCATGAGAGGAAGGAACAATTGATACACGCAACAACTTTAGTAGGTCTCAAAATAATTATGGTGAGTGAATGAATCAAGAAAAAAAGTACATAGTGTATTTTTTATAAATTCTTAAGAAAATAATCTAATCTATAGTGACGGGCAGAAAGCAGATCAGTGGTTCCCCAGGCTTGGGATGCGGTCTGAAGGATGCCATGGGCAATTCATAGAGGTCAGCTAAGAACTCACCTTCTAAAGAAGAAACAGAGTACTTCCTCTAGATGGAAAAATGCAAAATAAAATTTTAAAAGGGAGCTTTTTTTTTTTCATGTGCAAAGCCCAACTTATTCTTGAAAATGTCTTGGAAGCCATGGTGCCAGTTGACATCCTCCTGTTTCAGAACAACACAGTTTCTGATAAGGACAGAGCAGTGGAGCTGAACAGCTGGCACTTATTAGTTATATCCGTGGCTAGGAAAGAGGCTTGAGCTTCAAAGTAAGACTCTAAAATGAACAAGCAATTCAAAGTGTGTAACAGCATGGTGGAGCATGAATTAGTATTTACATCTCAGAACTAAATTCAGGATCTGGCAGCCCCCACAGAGTGCTCTGGGAAGAAGGACAATAATATTTTCTTGTGCATTTTAAGAGCAATAGACAATTCTAAAATTGTCAAGGTCAGTGGGGACATAAACCTAGCTAGGGTCAATGATTCTCTCTTTAACTGTGAAAACTGTGATTCAAGAGATCAGAGAGGGTAAAAAAGGAAGTGCATCTCCGGGGTTGCATAGGGTGTAGACTATGTCGTTATTGTAGCTATTTACAGCACAATAAAATATGAATGCAAATTCCTTAGACACAGTAATTAATGGGTCACGTATGCAACACTGGAATCAGACTAGCCTCTCTGGTTGCTCTAAATATGACAAAATGTCAAAGCCCATTAATGGTCACATTTAGGATCTCAGTTGCTGCCCAGCTGGGATGATGAGAGCATTCCCCATGGAGGAGTATCATCCTCACCTCTGAAACAAAGACACTCTGTGCCTTTCTCAGAGTGTCCGGTCATGTACTGAAACTTCTGGAGACAGGAGACTGAGATAAATTGACCGTGTTATCCATGATTCGTTTTGATAAAACAGTGCCAGAGTCTTGAAGAAACCTCCAAGTTATTAGATAAACTGATGCATCCATCATCAGAAAGATTAGCTAAGCTTTGATAATAATGGCTGGACTTGGGTTTGCATTTTTTTTTCTATACAACCAAAAATAATTCTTAAAGCAAGAGGGGCTTTAATGCTTTCATGTGAGAAATGTGATGATTTCTGTGTGGTTAGAAAGGGAGCAGCCTCTGTGTTCTCCGTTTCTGCATCCGTGCTTCAGTCTGACCGGATCAGACATTTCTCTCCGGTGGTAGATTCCACAGGGCTGAACAGATGGCCTTGAGCTCAATTCCCTGGACAAGACTACATTTGTGGCTAGGCACATTTTCTTTCATGGACAAAAGAATTTGGTTAGCAGAAGGAAAAAATAGAATTTCCTTACATACACACGACAGACACACACACACAAAACACACACACATGCGTGCACACACGTGTACACATTAGAAATGTTGAGGAACATGAAAACACCCTTCTGATTCCTTTTTCTGCTGAGTGGCTTTGGATTGCTGCTCCATAGGATGCAATATGATCCACTGTAATCAATAATCACAACACCTGAAATGCTAACACTGGAATTGCCTTTATTTACCTCTGAAAACTAGATGCCCCTCCCACAGAAGCAAGGATGGTCCAGGGACCCAGCCCTGACTGCAAGTCCCATGACTGATTATTTATAGGCTCCCGGCAAAGCAGGAACCCTCCATATCAACAGGCCGGGACCCTGACCTTCATTCATTTGCTCAGCCTGCCAGCGCCAATTGTGTAGGAACATATTACGTGCCAGCCACTGGGATGTAGTTTGAGCAAGACTGGTGAGGGTGGTCCTTGTATAGAGTCACATTCTTGTAGGGAGAGAGATAGCAAATAAATAAACATATAAACATCGCAGTGATGCAAATATAGAATGGCAGTGCACATGGTGCAGAGACTTTCCAAAGCGTGAGGTTATGAGGAGCACTTAGGTAACTGTCACCCACTGGGTAGTCAGGAGGTGCCAAAGGAGCTTAGATTTGAATGGTGTGATGGTGTCAGTGCAGAAGCCACAGGTGGACAGTGGATGGAGGAACGTTTCTGGTGGGGAACAGACACAGAGTAATCCCCTCCTGTGCGTTTGGGTGGATCTGTGACTTGACTTCAGACAACAGAATGTGGGCGAGGTGATAGAATGCCAATTCATGATTGCATTTTATTATAGAAGAAGCCATCTTAGCAGGCTTATGCAGGAGACTTTTGTGCAGGCCTTGCAGAAGCAAGTCACCATTTGTGAAGACCTGGAGAGGACCGCATCCAGGAAGCTGTGGGGGCTTTTAGATGCTCAGAGCAGCTCCTGGAAAACTGCCATCCTTGAAGCAGGGACCTCTGTTCTGTAACTGAGTTCTGCCAATATTCATGCAAGCTTGGAAAAGGATTGCTGTGAGATCCGGATGCAGGTCTTGCCAAGGGCTGGACAGAAAGCAGTGTGTAATGCTTGGTTTAACACTCATCTTGAGAATATAAAACACTGAATCTCAAGAGAGACAGAGGGAATTCCTTTGGGAAAATATGTTGGAGAAATGTTGCTTTTTCCTTATGCATGCCTTCAACCTCTAGATGCTGGGTTCCTACCCATACCCAGGGTTCTGTAGAAAACAGAGATTAAGTCCTAAACAAGCTCCTGGCCTATGAGGAGAGAGAAACTGCACAGGAATCATGATAACTTAAGGTCGAAATGCAAAAGGACCATAAAAAAGTAAAATATTAGGGCGCCCAAGAGGATGAGGTTTCCCCTGTAGGAAGGAAGACCCCACAGGCTTGGCAGAGGAGATGCCCACCTGAAATGCATTTGTAGGGCAGGCAGAGAGGGCTCAGAGAACAAGAGCAGAGCACTTCTGAAACTGGGATTGAGGAGAGAAAAGTCACCAGGATGGAAGAACAAGCGTAGTCAGCAGTGAGGTTCTGTGGTGGTTAATTTCATGTGCCAAATTCACCAGGTCATGAGATGCCCAGATATTCGACCAAGCATTATGCCAGGTGTGTCTGTGAGGGTGTTTCCAGAGGAGATTAGCATATGAATCTGTGAACAGAGTAAAGGGGATGGGCCTCACCCAATCACTGAGGCCCTGAATAGAGCAAAAAGGCAGAGGAAGGGAGAGTTCAACATCTCTACCTGACTGTGTGAGCTGGGTTATGTGTCTTTTCCTGCCTGTGGACTCTCAGACTTGGCCTTATACCATCAGCACTCCTAGAGCTCTGCCCTGGATTAGGATTGGAATCATACTACCCACGTTCTTGGGTCTTAGCTTGCAGGCAACATATTGTGAGATTTCTAGCCCCTGTTAATTATGTGCACCACTTTCTTATGATCTCTCTCTCTCTCTCTCTCAAATAAATAAACAGGTAAACAGATAGACACACACATACACTATTGGTTCTGTTCTGCTTCTCTGGTGAAGCCTGGCTAACACAGGGCCCATGGGTAGAAGGCAGGAGTGGAGGCTGAATGGTCGATGGAGACAAGAGCTCAAGGCCTTGACCTCCAGGCTGAGTTAACTTGTGATCAGGGCAGTGGCCTCCAAAGCCACAGCATGGAAGTGAGGCATAGATGGGACCCTCCCAGGATGATGGCTCTGCTTCGCTGATAAAGATGGGTTTGGAATAGTGATGGGCAAGATGCATAAAGGAAAGAGGGTGGGGAGCTCACTGCTTGCCCTGCACCCTGAACCCCGGTGGCTACAGACATCCAGGTGGTGATCCACAACAGCAAAGAGAAACAAAGAGAATTGGAACTCCAAAGAGAAGCCACAACTGTAGACACACATTCATGAGTCATCTCCACCAGACAGATAAATAGAACCATTCATTCTGTAATGCATACCTCAACAGGGATATGATGTAAGCATCATGACTGTGGGCACTACTGATAACAGTTTCCAGATCCTTTTTGAGAAAAGCAGCAAAAGGAGAGCTCTGGAGCTCGAGAGTAGTGTGCGCTGATGTGATGTGGCAACTTGGCTCAGCTCACCGTTTAGTTCTGGGGCAATTTGAATTCAAGGGATAGGATGTCTTGATAATGATCGCCTGGTAACGGCAACATCTATGCTAAGAGTTTCGTCTTAAATTCTACTGTATGTTTTTTAAAAATCCAGAGTTTCAGGGCTGCAACAATTCCATCTGCATGACGAATGGTATGTAATGTGACATTCTAAGTCACAGCCCTGTTCCCTGGGACGACTGCTGTCACTGATTATCCTTTCCCAGTAAATATGAGTGGACAGTGTCAGGTGTTAATTAGGCTGCCTTTAGAGGTGATGCTGGAACATACGTTCTACTTATCAAGATGGGGCTGTTGTTTTTGTTTGCACTGCAGACTGTGACCCTCTGAGCAAAGAAACCCATTGAGATTAGCTTGTAACTGTTTAATAGCATATGTGTTTTTAAAGGCAGTCTGCAAGAATGATTCATTCGTTGGTCATTGAGGATAAGTGTATGGCCACCAGTGCCACATCTGTGCACTTACTGGTCGGGGTCTATTGTTTCTTTACACTCATCAGGTGGTGTGGAAAGCAGAGTAAACCCAGTGGTGAAGACCAATGATGTTGTTAGGCAGAAAGTTTAAGATAACGTCAAAATTCAGGAATGCACACTGCCATCCATAGCATGAGAAATCTTCATGAGCCAATCAGGCATCCATTGCAGAGTCAAATGCTATAGATGTGTATCTGGTGTACTGATGTGTACAGTAATAAAATTACATTTCTAATCAACGTTTTTGTTGTTACCATTAAATGTATTTAGCATAAGAAATTTATTGAGATACATTAAATAGAAAAGAAGATATTGGATGCTCCAGTGACTTTTGGAAACTGATTGTCAATGCTTCTTCTACCAATAACTGTTTCACTTTGTTTTCCTGAGGTCTTGGCTTGAGTCAAAGGTTTATACTTTTCAAGACCATCAAGCATTCTGTTTTTAGACGTTCCTGCCAGAACCCTTATCTGATGGAGCAAAGCTCTCAGCACTGAAACAACTTTGATACTCTTGTAAGAGGGCTCTAGGGACAAATTCCTGTCCTGGAAGCCTGGACGGGTTGCCATGAGTAGAGAGGATCCACACCAGTATGTCCTGGAGAAGGATATACTTTGCCTGTGACATCTGTGTGGTGGCAGTCAATGTCTTGGCAATGAGAAAAGTGTGAAAACATAGCTTTGCATGGCCTCATGCCTTCAGCCTTCTGCTTTGCTCTCCTCCCTCTGTGATGTCACAGCAGCTGGTATCTATGTGTTAGTTTTACAGGTTGATGGGGTTGGGTTTTAAGATGATATAACATCTCCCAAGAAAGCTGCCCAGGGACCAGGGTTTCTGTTGTGTTTTACGTTGCCCTTCTGCTCCTCTGCTCTGCAAAATTGCTTTATATGAGAACCATGTCAGTGCCAATGTGTAGCCATGATGTATTGGTGTGAGCCTTCACTCCTGAGGCAACCTGCTGTTAGCTATGGTATTACCAAGAGTAATTCTTTCCAGCGTGGTTTTATGGATCTTGCTGCATAAGACTAAGCCACTGGGGATGCAGACACGCTTTAGCAAGAGGCTCTCCCTATGGCAGCAGCCCAGAAGACCAGTGGCCAATTCTGTCATTTCAAATATCTTTCCAATCATTAACTTTGAGTGGTGAAATCAACTATAATTATGGAAATGATGCAGGTGATGTATCTATGAATTTGACAAACTTTAATTTTAGTGGAAAATCTTAATGCATTGCTGCTCCTGTGCATGCTCTTTGTACAACATAAAGTAGTGCCTGGGAAATGTAAGTTTTAAACATGCTCAGTACTGCTCATGGCTCAGGGGCATACACTGGGAAGATTAAGTGGTTTTGATCTTCAAGATGGGACCTGGGAAGAGGCATATTTTTGACACGGCGTAGAGGTCTGGAGACCTCTCTAGAAAGTGTTTCGCATCCCTTTCTGTTCCCTAACACTTGGGCTCTCTTTTGGACAATGAGGAAAGACAGACACGGTGCTAACTGGGCTTTGCCAGATACATTGATAGATAAGTAGGAAACTCAGAATTCCAGTCTCCGAGACCATGAAGAGACTGTGTGTCCCCACTTACAAGAGGGATGGAAGAATGTTCCAAAGCCCACACCCTCCGAGACTGTTGGTTTCTCACCCTGTGTTTTCCACATTCCTCCCATTACTCTCCGTAGAGCAGGGTTTGTCAACCTTGGCACTACAGACGTTCTGAGTTGAATAATTCTTGGTTGTGGGGCTACTTCCTGGGCTGTGGTTTGGTCAGCAGCACCCCGATTGTTCCTACTAGATACCAATAACACTGTCACCCACTGTGACAAACAAAGTGTCTTCAGACACTGCCAGATCTCCCTGGGAGGGCAATCTGCCTCTGGTTGCCAACCACTGCTCCAGGATAATAATGACAAATAGGACCATGATGATCAGTATCATTCATGGGTACTTCGATTGCTCCCAGTATGTTATCTTTCTGCAATCATTAAAATAACCCATAGTTGTTGTGTCATTATTATTCTTATGTGATAGATGAAGAAACTGAAGTGCAGGGATCCTAAGTAACTTTCTTAGGTGAACCAATGGTGGAATCCAAACTTAGAATCCCTGCCCTGGACACGCCATGCTGCACTGTGATGGGTCACGGACAGGCATGGGTATAAGCTGAGGAAAGGAGATAGCCCTCCCTGCGGCAGGGCACACCGTGCTGTGAATAGGGTTGGTGCTTCAAAGATGCTCATAAAATAAAACATGGCAATAATAAAACTGTGAGAAGATACGGCTTGTATGTTATATTTAAGACTGCATTGAGAGCTTCATTTGCTTTGCAAGCAAGGGAGAGAGTGCCTTTCCTAAGGCAGAAGCCTCGTTACTCTGAAGCCTGCTCTACTAAGCCCGGCTTGAGGGGCTGCCATCAGCTGTAGTCAGGGTGGGACTCTAGGTCTTTCTACTTCGAGTTGGGCAGCCAAAACAGCGTTATTTGGAAAACCACTACCCCTCCAAGTCCCAAATGTCCTGCCTCCAGCCCACCCGGCGCTCAGTAGCTCACGGCATTTTCCTAATGGATGATGTGTGTCTCTTCGGGGCCTAAAGGAACACAGAACTTCATCAAACATGCCTTGCACAGATTTGAGGATAAAATCATTGATTTGCATTCATGCAAGGCAGGCTCTTGACAAGGAGGCATCCAGGACCTTGGCACACGCCACTTGCCCTGTAGGGGAAAGAGCTGCAGAGAAAAGTCATTTTTTCCTGTGAGCAGGATGGGTCAGGAGGGAGAGGTATGAGTGCAAGCACAAACATCTGGGAAACATCGAGTCCAATCAAGGGCCAGCCCAGCAGTAAAAGCAACTAGAGAGTAGAGGGTGAGCCGCTCTCTGACCAGGCTGTCATCCCTGTCTGGAGAGGGGAATTTTGATTTTAGCACTAGCAATGGAAATATGCTCTGATCTCACTCAGCCTCCAAGCCAGGAACAAGCAATGCCTACCTCCAAGCCCAACCCTCTCTGATGCACAGCTCCAGCTGTCATTAGGCAGCAGCATTCACAGAGATCTGCGGAGAGCAGAGGAGGCCACTCGTGGGTGGGATGACTTCAGAACAGCAGGGTCCAAGAGATGTGTACTTCTGACTTCCCATGGATGCCCCAGTCCCACAGGTAGTTAGAGATTCATTACTTCAGCTCAGAGCTGTGTGTTTCCCTTTGAGAAACAGACATGCAGTTAGTCAAGTGATCGCATTAGTTGTGTTATGTAGAATTCTCCAGAGAGAACCACTGGGATATATATATATATATATAAGTGAGAGAGTATGTACTATATATATGTATATATATATGTATACACATACACCCCGCACATATATATATGTGTGTGTGTGCGTGTATGGAACAAGAGAGAGAGAAACAAAAATGAATTATTTTAAAAAATCATCTCATGCAGTTGTGGGAGCTGGCAAGTCTGAAATCCATGGACAGGTCAACAGCCTGGGGAGGCAGGTAATATTCAATGTGGACTTCTCGAGTCCAAAATCCTCAGGGCAGCAAGAAACTCAGGCTGGATTTCTCTGTTGCAATCTTAAGGCAAAATTTCTTCTTCTTTGGGAAACCTCAGTCTTGTGAGACCTTTGATGAATTAAATGATGTTCAAACCACATTATGATGGGTAATCTGGTTTACTTAATGGCTTATAATTTCAATGTTATTCACTTTTGCAAAATACTAACACCTCCCCAACAACATTTAGACTGAGGTTTGACAAATCAGCTGAGCACCACAGCTGAGCCAAGTTCATATAAAATTAACCATCACACCAGTCACCATGCCTGGACAGATTCTCTCCTGAGAGCAAGTTTAAGGAAAGGAGGGTTCAGATTAAGTGAGTGCCCTGGCAGCCCCAGCAAAGAAGGGAGAGGGGCACTAATTGCATAGGAGGCATAATACCTCCTGCAAAGTAGTGTAGCAAAGAGGCAGAAAATATATATGTATAAAATATGCCATAATACACACATGCATATTTGTGTGTATATCCATGTGTATATATGGGTATGATATGTATGTGTCTGTGTATGCGTGCATGCGCATATGTCAACTTAGATAACAAAGTGTCTCTAAGAAAGAAAATGTGTTTATTTGGGAATAAAGCATTATAATGGGACTATGCACACCATACTAAACTACGTGCCTATTCAGGGAAATAAAGAAAGATAGGGGGGTTTAAAGAAAAAAAAGATATAGCAAGGGTGTTTCCAGTGCAAGGTTGGACAGGCAGTTGCTGGGCATAAATCCTTTCTGTTTTTTTTTTTTTTTTTTTTTTTTTTTTGCAGATTGAGATGACCTTTGTGCAAGTGTGTGGTTTTTGTAGTCTTTTTTGTTATCAGGCATGTAGTTTGAGAACTCTCTCTCTCTCTTCATGGTGTCACTGCCTCTGTTAGTAAGGGTTTTCTTAATGTTAATGACTCAGACTAAATTTTGATCTTGAGAAATTTCACATACTTGCACATGAATATATCTATGCACATACACGTATGTGTGTCGCCTAACAAATTTCAGGAAATGCAGAGAGCAGAGGAACATTTCAGCTGCACCACAGAAATGCAATTAGCAAACTGGAAGCTGTACAAATTCTGCAGGACAAATAACAAATTTCTTCAAAGGCAACATAGCTAGGAAAAAAGAATTCAGAAATAATTTGTAGGGGTTTTAAAAGACATATCAATTAATCAATATCTTGGAACTAATTTGGATTCTGATGAAAATAGACTTTAAAAACAAGCAAGCACATTAATGAAACTATTGAAAATATGAACACTGGATATTCACTGATATGAAGGAATTATTTATTTTAAATATAATTATATGATGATCTTTAAATTCATCTTTACAGACAAACTCTGGAATATTTGCTTCAAATTAATAAAAGAATGGGCAAGTAGCTTGGAGTTTGCCTAGGACAGGATTGGCCATAGTGTCCAAGTTGTTGGCACAGGATAATGGTATATTGAAGTTTAGTATACCAGTCTGCCTATTGTCATGCATGTTTGAAATCTTCCATAGCAAAAGTATGTTTATATATAAATGCACTGTGTGTATACACATATATACACTGTATTTATATACATATGCACTGTGTGTATACATATATACACACACAAACACATAGACACACATGTAAACTAATCTATATTATATACATGCTGTATGTATGGTATATTATACTTAATACTACTATATGTGATCTATATGAACCATTATATAGTGTGTATGATACACTAACATTGCATGATACTGTGCTTGTATAACAACTGCCATGCTCACCTCCACTGATAGGGTAGAGATTGGTACAAACACTTTGGTTAGTGATTCTTATAATGACCAGAAGGAATTTCACTCATTAAAGTTTCAACAGAAGTTGCCAGACACAAGAGGTCCTGTTATATCATCTAATTTACGTGAAATCCAAGAAGAGACCTAGATGAGTAATGCAGGTTGGAGATGTAAAGTTTCCAAGATGCTTCAGCTGATCTTTACTGACCCATGTGGATGTTACCAGAGGATGCTCATTATGTGAAACAGAAACATGTGCACGGTGATCCACATATATTACACTTTAATAAAATACTTAAATATCATTCTCCTATTGATGTACAAAGAACAAATATTCAGATGATACTATTACATCTAACCAGAATTGCTCAGGTCCTCTGACTTGTAATTACGTAATTGAAAATGCTGACTTTTACCAACCTATGTCCCACCAACAGTGTACAAGTCTTGTACAGCTTTGCCAAGACTTGCTGTCTGTTATCTTTTGACAGCCACCATCCTAAGACGTGTGAAGTGGTATCTTGTTGTGTCTTTGACTTATATTTCTTTATTAGTGATTTTGAGCATCTTTCCACATACCTGCTGGTCATTTGTATGTCTTCTTTGGAGATTATTTTTAATCCAATTATTATTCTTTTTGTTATTGAGTTGTGTGAGTTCTGTATATATTTTGGAAATTAATTCCTTATCAGATATATGATTTGCAAATATTTTCTCCCAATCTGTAAGCTGTCTTTTGACTGTTTTTTTTTTTTTGCAATGGAGCAGCTTTTCAGCCTCATATATGGTTCCACTTTATTTTTATCTTTGTTGCCTGAGCCTTTGGTGTAATTTTTCAATTTATTGATGACTGCCAATGTCAAGGAGTTTCACCGCTATGCTTTCTTCTAGGAGTTTTATTTTTTCAGGCCTTGAGTTCAAGACATTTAATCTATTTAGAGTTGATTCTGCATATGGTGTAGAATAAAGGCCCAATTTTTTTTTTTTTTTTGCATATGGAAATCGTTTTCCCAGCATTGTTTTTTGAAGAGACTATTATTTTCCCATTTGTCTTCTTTGTGAAATTGTCAAAAATTAGTTGACTATATGGTTTATTTCTGGGTTTTCTACTCTGTTTCATTGGTCTATGTGTCTAAAACATTACCATACTCTTAGTACCATACTGTTTTGATTACTATAGCTTTATAATATAATTTGGAATCAGCACATGTAATGCCTCCAACTTTTTGTTTGTTTTCTTTTCCTCAAAATCACTTTGGCTATTTAGAAATTTTTGGTTCCATATAAATTGTAGGTATTTTCTATTTCTGTGAAAAACACCATTGGAATTTTATTAAGGATTGGTACAGCCATTATGGAAAACAGCATGGAGATTCTCAAAAAATTAAAAACAGAACTACAATATGATACAACAATTTCTCTGCTGGGTATATACACAAAGAAAATGAAACCACCATCTTGGAGAACTGTCTGCATTCTCATATTCATTTTCTCATTTTTCACAATAGTCAAGACATAGAAACAACCTAAGTGTCTGTCAACAAATGAAGGGATAGAGAAATGGTGATATATGAATGAACACAATGGAACACTATGCAGCCTTGCTAAAGAAGCAGATCCTGCCATTTGTGACAACATGAATGAACATGGATGACACTGTGCTAAGTGAAATAACCCAGATATGGGAATAAAAGTGCAACATAATCTCACTTATATGTGAATCTAAAAAAAAGGTCGAATATATTAAACAGAGAATAAAACAGTGGTAACCAGGGGCATGGAAGAGGAGGAAATGAAGACATACAGGTCAGAAGGTACAACCCTTTCAATTACAGTGGATGAATAAATCTGAAAATCTAATACACAGCCCAAGGACTATAGTAAATAATGTGCTGTGTATTGGAAACTTGATAAGAGAATGATTTCAGGTGCTCTTACCACAAAAAAAGGGGATAGTGATGAAAGGTGATGTATAGGTTAATTTGGTTAACTGTAGCAGCCATTTCAATGTGAATTTGTATACCTCAACAGCATGTTCTACTTAAATATATACCATTTTGAAATCCTTACTTATAAATGAGTCACAAAGACTTTTCATAATATCAACTGAGTTAGTATTTGTACAACTGTTCCTAAAATTATAAATTGCTATACAAATTTAAGCTATTATTGTCATATCTATTAATTCAAAGTTTCTGTAAATAATGTATTTATAAATGACTTTATTTTAGTTTTTTAAAGGAAAAAGTTTCAATTTCAAAAAGCAAATGGAATTAAAAGTTTCATGGAGAAGTTTTGAGGCATCTTGGTTTAGATGACTCCTCTTCAGTGAATCTTTTCACATCTAGATGCTTGCACTTTCAAATTTGTAATGTGAGAGTCATGGATTTATTCTGAGAATGACATAAGATAATGTATGAGAAAGCATCTGAATTCTGCCTGGCACTGGAATGGAAAGCTATACATATTTTAAGACAAAACAAAAGTTTAGCTCAATCCCTCGAGGATGGTTCACGGGGAAGCTCAGGCCGGGATGTACATAAGGAGTCTTTGGTCTTCTCTATGACACTGGTCCACTTCTGTCATTCGGAAGAAGCAGAACAGTGTTGACAAAATGTTAATGCATAGCCTGTTGGCTTCAACATTGTGTCACTCATCTCACTGTCCAATTTAGAAAGTCCTTTCATTTTTGAGGCAAAATCTTGCTGTATTGTCCAGGCTGGAGTGCAGTGGCTGATGATAACTCACTGTTACCTCGAACTCCCAGGCTTAAATGATCCTACTGTCTTGGCCTCCCAATAAAGTAATTTTCATTAATACTATTTTTGATTGACAAATAAATAATTGCATGCATTTATGAAGTGCAATGTGATGTTTTGATATATGTAAATAATGTAAACAATTAAATCAAGTGAATTAACATATTCATCTTCCTTACTTATTAATTTTTGTGGTGACACCTTTAAAGTTTACTCTCTCAGTTACTCTGAAATAACAGTGCATTATTGTTTACTACAGTCAGCTTGCTGTGCAACAGATCTTAAAACTTATATCTCTTGCCTAGCTAAAACTTTTTTCCCTGTCACCTACATCTCCCCAAACTTTCTCCTCTCCCCTATCCCTACAGGCCCCTTACTGTACTAGGAGTTCAACTGTTTTAAATTCCACATATAAGTGTGATTATGTAGTACTATATTTGTCTTTCTGTGCTTGGCCTCAGAATAAAAAATAGAACTACCGTATTATACAGCAAGCCCAGTTCTGGGTATATATCCGAAGGAATTGAAATCAACATGACAAAGGCATACATAAACTCCCACGGTCACTGCAGAACTAGCCAAGTGCTTGGTCAACAAGCAAGATATGGAATCAACCTAAGTGCACATCACCAGAAAATGAATAAAGAAACTGTGGTATATATATACAATGTTATACTATTCTGTCTTGGAAATGAAGAACATTCTGTCATTTGCAACAACATGAATGAACCTGGAGGAGCGTATGCTAAGTAGAAAGTCATTTCTGAGAAACAATAATGTTTTGTGTCTGTTTTGATTTTGTCCTTGCAGGAAGGAGTCAGTTGCTGGAAACAAGAGCGAGGTAAAAGAGGAGCGTGCACTGTGGACATTCTCTCCATGTGGCTCAGCTGTTCCTCCAGGGGGGACATTAGGGTTGATGACCAGGAGAGGCTTGCATGCTCATGGAACCCCATGACCCCCGTCAGCAGCTCTGGGGATGGGAAGTGCTCCATGAAGCTTTTGTGTCCTGGGATGAACATGGCCTGGCCCAGAAATTCTTCAAGGGTTTTGTGGGACTCAAGGGGGAAGATAGATGAAGGCGTCTCAGAAGGCTCGGTCATTACAAGCTGAAGACCACCTTGGGCGAAGACCAGCCCTGACTCCAGCTCTGAACTCCATGGCAGCCAAGTGCATTTTTCCCAACTCTCAGCCCTTGGTTGTTTTTCTGAGTATTTTTTATTTCCAACCTACCTCTAGGTTTCCAGTGGCTTCCTTCGAATCAGTGAGCACCCGTCCCAGTGCAGAGCATGCACCCTTGCTTCTGCTCCAGGGACAGCGCTCCCCATTAAGCCAAAGCCAGGGATTCCCTCTGGATCCCTCATGCTCTGTCTGAGATGAACACTGTGCCAAGGCGGGTGCCAGCCTCACTGATTTCTCTATGTAAATGAACACTCCTAAAATTATTGGAAAATTGTTCCTCGCACCTTTTATTTTTTCAGTAAAAATGTCATAGAAAAAATGTGTGACTTTCATGCTGTATCCAAGGAAAAGACATTTGAGTTCCTTATTTACCTTACCAGATGCCTGAGCTTTCTAACAACTCACATTTCAGGCAGGGGATTCGTTGGCAGTCAAAATAGAACCCTGGCTAAAAGCAGTTAACTACCTTGTAGACATTTTTCTTTAGTTAGGAAATTCAGAGAACAGATATTCAAATTTTTATGAATATACATAATAGTCTCACTTCATCTTATTTATTTTTATATGTTGATACTGTCAAAATAAAAAAAATCCCTCTATTTTTGTAATCTGTATGTAAAGGCCATGCATGGCAAGCAGGTGCAGCAGTGTCCTCGTGCAGCAGATGGCATGTCCCCAAACCAGCCCATAGCCTTGGCTGGCTCCCTGCAGCTGAGCCCCAGACAATGGGTGGTCAGTGCTCTCCACTCCCCAGTGGTGGAACTAATAAAAATCTCCCACAAGGCCCTTTGCACATTGTCCCTTTCTGTAATGACCTTGGAGGCTCTTCTTCTCTGACCATGGTGGACCTTCAGGACAGCTCCTATCCTGAGTCACCGCAGGGAGGATGAGGCCTGCCCACCTGAATCCTTGTGAACAAGAAAGAAATTGATTCTTTAGAAGCCAGGGAGGTCTTAGGCTTTTCTTAATTTATGTTTACCAGTACTGTGGGATGAAAATACATTCTATTTACAAATATGTTCAAATTTTATTTTCAAAAACTTCAGAGAGGAACACCTGAAGAGTGGGAATCTCTCCAGATGTTGGCATCAGGTGTGCACGTGTGTGCTTGAATCCAGACAGCACGCTGATGCAGAAACAGGCACTGTCCTGGGGAAGTGATTTAGCTCTGCCCTTCAGAACAGCCATGACCACGGTGATTGCCATTGTTTGAGGTGTGCCATGAGAACTCAGTGAGGTGATACCCATAAAGTGTTTCTATAACCCTCTAATTCAGTAGGTACAAAATTAATCTTTTTACTCTGCTATCTTTCAATTTCCATGCCAGAAAAAAGTCAATCTCCTGAAACAGATTGTTGGAAACAGATGCTTGGTGCCACAAAGAAAAATTAGCACTGAGACAAAGAACCTTTTATCAATGAAATTTTTACTCCCTGGACTGCAGAAAGCCTACTCTCACTAGCCATCTTGCCACAAGAGTACAATGAAGTACAATGAACAAAGGAAAAATAGACAAATTGATCCCTTATACATTTGGAGTTGTTCTTACTGCTGTTTCTGATCTCTGTTGGCTGGAGTCAGATCTCACAATCTAAACTGAAACCCGACTGGCTAATAACTTAAAATTTTTCTAAACAGGTAAAAGTAATGGAGAGCTGGGACACACCTGTGAGCACGTTCAGCACAGATATCTTGGTGAAAAGTACAAGGACATAGAATGTACTATATGCCTGTAAGCATGGCATGTCTAACAGCTACATAGGACAGGGCTTAACAAAGAGTTATTATCACACTTATGATTTATTGTTTAACAAGAAAGGAAACTTTGAAAAGGAACTTTTCTGCTTCCTACAGAGATCAAGGATGTCATCAGTGCAGCTTCTCTCTTTTAATGATTTGTCAGTATCTTAGAAACACAGAGAAGATGTAGAGCGTCTGCATAAGTTCTCCTCCCTGGTGGCTTGCTTGCTTGTCCTCTGTTCCAGGATAAATACCACTTTCTTCAAATTCTTAGTTTGGACATCATCCTTCTGAGCCCGGGCCTTGGTTCACCATGCTACACCTGCTCCCGCAGCAGCCCCCACCTCCTCTGGCTTTTACTCACTACCCTGCTGCGAGTTCGCCCACACCTTTGAGGATCCCTGCACTGAGCTCAGCCCAGAGGAAAGCCATTTCTCTCGACATCCTCGCTTCATCCCAGCACCTGCCTCTTGGACAGGGTTTCAGGTGAGATGAGTAAAGGAGGAAATGAAAAAAGTAGCATTTGGTGCAAATACACTCTCCTTGAACACATGTGTCTGCAATGTCGTCTTCTAACATGCAGTTCACTGACACACTGTCTTCCAGTGTTGTTTAAATCATGATACTGGGCTAGTTCCTACAACACTAAAGGGTGTATTTGTTAAAACTGCTTAAAAGTAGTAGAAGCCTTTACTGGCTTTCTTGGTAAGCGTAAAGCACGCTATTTCCACTGTAACCCATGTTACGAGTTGTCTGTGATGTTATTTTTCTTGAAAGTGCAAACAGAACCCTCTAACTGGTTTCTTGTTCTTATTTAGTTTAAGCTGCTGCTGCTTATTCACACATGTGCTAGCGATAGTCAGTGAAGCCATTACTTTCCGAAGAATATACACGAATGCACGGATCAACAACCAAATCCCTTATATCTGAGCACCTAATTCCCTGCAAAAAGAAATTTCGGATGGAATTTCAGAGCATAATGAAGGAGAATTTCTCAATACCCTACCTTGAGAGTAATCTGAAAATTAAAAGATTTAAAGGTGTCTAAGTCACCTCCCAGGGAGGTGTTTCAAGCAATTGGCACCACCGCAAGGCATAAATGCATACAGAAGAAGTGGTCTTCGTCATTGAGAACATTGTGCAATCTGCTGGCATGCGCCACCTTATATGCAAAGTGGTCCAGTCATGTGAGGCTGCACTGGATCTTGCAAGACAAAGGTTTTCTCTGTATTATGGCAAGTTCTTAATATGACAGCAATGCAAATCTGACAGGTCTCCAGACCTTCATTTAGGACATCACCACTGTTGTGCTGTGTAGCATAAACATCTTGGAAGGCACTTTGTCTACTTAAGCAAAGACAAAAGAGCTCAGTAGTGACAGGACACGCCTGATGCTGACTCTTTCTTCCAGAGCACACTCCCCAGCTCTGCTCCTTTGTCCTGAGGGTCTAACCTAGCATTTTTCTACTGTTGGGGAAAGCAAACTTTATCAAATGACTCAGCCCCTAGACGTTGGAGGGCCCGGATGTGGCAAAACCCCTCCACAGCTGGTGTTGCCCAGGGGCACTGGCCAGGGGACTGTGAGGTGATACCACCAGCTGGGGCCAAATAAACTACTGGCATGTGTGCACTGGCACTCTCCAAATGTTGCACACCAAACCTGTAAATGCCCCATGCATTTGGATGCAGCCAGATGTTCAAACAGCTGACGCACAAATGGATTTCCGTATTACATTCTCAGCCTACAGCTTGAATGTGAGAAGGGCTGGAGGCACGGAGCCCATCTTCTTGCCTGTCAGGCCGCCATCATGAATCTTTGTCATCTCTGGCCTTGGATTCAATTACATACACGTTCAAATGTCCTAGCCAATGAGTTACTCATGCCCATCACTCTGACAGGCATTACACGTACATACAGGGAGAGCCGGGAGAATAGATGATTCTCCACCTGCCTCTTACGCTTCTGCACATCTTTCCAGGAGAGGCACGGGCTGCTTTCCATTTCAGATCATCTTTTCAAGGCTATCTGCATAGCAAACCACCTTACAACGTAGAGAAGTTGTCTCCATGAGACCAGAGGGCAGGCCTGCTTCTGCCCAAGGTAATAAACATAATGTTTGCCTTCCATGCAAGACAGCAGGTGAATCACATTTTTTCATACTTGAAATTTTTTTGCAAATGAAATCTATTAACCACAAACAGTAATTCCTAGTAAAACTTTCCTAAAGGTAATGATTGCATTTTTTTTTTTTTTTTTTGAGATGGAGTATCGCTCTCTCACGCAGGCTGGAGAATAGTGGCACCATCTCGGCTCACTGCATCCTCTGCCTCTCCAGTTCAAGCAGTTCTCTTGCCTCAGCCTCCCAAGAAGCTAGGAACACAGGCTTGCGCCACCCGGCCTGGCTAATTTTTGTATTTTTAGTAGGGACTGAGTTTCACCTTGTTGGCCAGGCTGGTCTTGAATTCCTGACCTCAGGGGATCTATCCACCATGGCCTCCCAAAGTGCTGGGGTTACAGGTGTGAGCCACGGCGCTCAGCCAAAAACAATCTTTCTGTCAACAAAAAGCTCAATTACTTGTTAAATATCCACTGCAACAATGAATCCAAAGCCTCACTGCTGAGCTCTGCTCACTGGTCCCAGCTCTGTGCACAGCTGGGAAGCAGGGAAATCCTTCTAAGGCTTTGGAATTAAATGGGAGCTGGAGTGAGTTTGGGAAGGACAAGAATTTTTCACGCAAGCCTGATTGTTACCTGGTGTGGTGAAGTGGCAGGCCATGGGGCACAGAAAAAGTGGGTTTGTGGGAGAACTGTGTGTGCACGATTCGGGGGTGCTAGGAATGGTTTCCTAGAACTAAGCAGTTTAATTTCGTCACCTCTTTTGTGCACAGCAGCTCTTCAGTTCAGGAATGGAGGGTGTAATTTGAGTAGGAAAGAGTATTGGTAGAAGTAAATCGCAGACTAGAGACATGCCCCATTTGGGGTAAAACCTCTCACAGAATATGATGAGGAAACTGAGGCAGGCTTCCTGGCTTCCTGAACAGAAGGGCTGACACAAAAACCACGTTTTCTGTGGTGATGGCCTTGCCGCTTTACCATACCGGGTAACAACCGTGCTCACGTGGAAAATTGTCCTTCCAAACTCACTCCCACTCCTGTTTAATTTCATAGCCTTAGAAAGATTTCCCTGCTTCCCAGCTGTGCAAAGAGCTGGGCCCAGTGAGCAGAGCTCAGCAGGGAGGCTTTGGATGCATTGCTGCAGTGTGTATTTGAAAAGTAATTGATTTCCATACTCAGTGTGAACTCAGCTGAAGAGTCATTTATAGACTTCACTTCACGGATCAGACGCAGAGCCAAGCAAGTGCAGTGGGTCCCAGGCCACAGCCGCTGAGCGGAGGAGGGCGGCCCCTGCCCAGCTGCTAACTATGCCAAAGAGCAATAATAAGTACTATTCTCTGAATTATACTACTAACAAAATCAATGCCACGATGCCTTATTGGATTGGCACGCAACAGCAATAATACGTTTTCTCTCACTTTGTAAAAATCAGTCCATGCTTTTGTGAGATCCTTGAAAGCAATGCTAACCTGCACTCACGTGTCTAACCGTTTTCTTAAAACGGATCACTGAGTGGAGCGCGTGAACTATTAGGGAGCACGTCGCTGCGCCCTCACGGTCCCTGCAAAGGCAGGGGTGCCTCCGGCGGGCAGGGGCGCGGTGAGTGGAGCCCGTGTGTGAGCAGCGGCTGCCGGGGCGTCTCGGAGCCCCCCGCCCCCAGCGGTGGACCAGCCGTCCAGGGGGTCGGGGGGCGCCCTGGCCTCTCCCGGCCTCTCCCAGCCCGTGGCTTCTTCCTGCGTGGCTTCCCCGTGGGGATGCTCTGGCCGCCCGGGCTGCGGCTGCTTCTCCTTCTCCATCTGCAGTTGCGGGTGCTCCTCTGAAGGCCTCTCTGAAGGCCACCCAGGAGCCCCTTTCTCTCGCCCACCAGGCACCCCCAAGTCCCATCGCAGCGTCCCCTACCTTGGCTGGGAACCCTTCTCAGGAAAAGCTCGTGTTTTTCCCCAGCTTCCGTCCACTCCCTAGGCGTTGGGTCCCTCGCCTCTGGAGACAGCGCCCGCGCGGCTGCCGGGCCTCGGGACACCCGGGGACCCTCTTGCCCCGAGGTCCCCAAGCCAGGAGGGCGGCCTTCGTCCCCCTAAACCGGGCGACCGGTGCTGTGCTGCCACCTAGGGGCCGCTCCACGCACTGCAGGCCAGCCTGGCCCCAGTCCCCAGATCCGACAACCTGGTTTCTGTTGTGCTGTTTTGTTGCTCAATGCTTTAGTTTAATTTTTGTGGGTACATCGTAGTAGCATATGTTTTATAGGGTATACGAGATGTTTTGATACAGGCATGCAATGTGTTCTCATCACGTGAAACATGGGGTACCCATCTCCTCAAGCATCCATGCTTTTCGTTACAAACAACCCAGTTACACTCTTAGTTGATTTGAAATGTACAGGTCAATGATTGTTGACTGTAGTCACCCTGGTGTGCTAGCGAACACTGCATCTTATTCAATGCTAACCATCAGGGCCATCAGAGGGGAAGGGATGCTGTAGCGGAGGGATTAGAGGTGAGCACCTGTTTGCCACAGCCTTCCCCCTGCAGAGCCATTTGTAAATCCTGGCCTGGAGCCACGGGCGAAGCCTGCAGGTAGACCTGGGAGCATCACCCATGGGCTGAGAACACTACGGTGGGGACCTGCAGTCCAGAACGGCCATGGTGTTGCAGGGAGGCCCCGCACCAAGGGAGGAGCTAGTTGTGACCCAAGACTAGCAGTGGAGTGGTGGCCAGGGCGCCAGGCACCCATAGGACTGAGAAAGTCACCAGAGACAAGAAAGGAAAATCGAATCGACAGCTTCAAAAGAAAGGCAAGAACGGTCCTGGGAAGTACCAGAAGAGGGAAGGCATCCCTGGGGCGTGAGGCATAGACAGATCTTGTAAGCCAAAGCTATTTTCATGGTACCTGGAATATCTTTTAAAGTCAGGGTGGGGTGCACAGACATGGAAAAGACTGTCATAAAGAAAGAAGTTTATCCTCACAGATCCCTGGACAGAGGAGGCACGCCTGACCACACAGAGATGCACAGCCAGGCAGGTGGCCAAGGGAGCGAGGTGAGTGTGTACCAAGGAAGGCTAAGATCAGCCAATCTGAATCATTTTTGCAGGCTCATGGCCTTGGGGCTGTCCGTCATTGTCTGGTCCCTGGCCTGGGGTGACTTGGGCAGGTGCATGGTGGCCTAGAGTGTGAGGACCACAGAGAAGGTGGTTGGAGTGTGGACTAGAGGTGATTGGTTTGATTTGGAAAGCCCAGCCCTGGGTTCTAAGAACCAGCTCATTCTGGAAAGGGCAGTTCCTCTAGGGTCAGCAAGACCCCAGGTGTCCAAGCACCAGAATTCAGAAAATAAAAGAATTCATTAACACAAAAGACGACATGGAGGCATGGTGAGAAGCCGTGCTTGGGCCCCAACTGTCGGCCTCTTGTCGTCCAGGTCCCTGTACCCAGTCTTCCATAGCAGGCACTCATGGAATCTGCTTTTGAGAAGAAGGGGTTTGGGCTTTGAGCACTGAAGAATGAATGCCCAAGGCAGGACACACTGTCTCTGACAGGAGAAGACGCCGGTATCCTCTCAGAAGTTCAGATCTAAGGAGGGTTTCAAGCGTTTCAGGATAACAAACGGTACTCCCTTAAATAAGACTTGCAATAAATAACAGATGAACAAAATAATCAGTCGACAAGTCTGAACATCTGTCCCGAAAGAAGGGAGAGGATGGTACTGACTGCCACCTCTATTCAGCTGTCCAGGTCAGAGATAAGTTAACACAAAAACAGAAATGTCAGAGTAACAGGGACTGAATTTGGCATATTTGTGTCTTTTCCCACATGGCAACCACAGGAAAGGCAACTCAAGCCACTTCACACAATAATATTATGTGTAGATCCAAACCTTCATGGCGGCATGTAGATGCTGGACCCTAGAAATAGTCTTAGCAGGAGTCAGAATTCCCAGCCTTTGTCCAGGATCTGAGATCCCTGCAGTTTCCTCACTCTGGTGTTTCAGAGAATGGACAAAAAGAGCATCAGTTGCTTAGCCTCCCTTTTCTTTGGCATTGGATTATTTCCTGTTTTCATGATTACAAATATTTCTGCATACATTATGTTCGTATGTATATTTTGTACTCAAATATATACACAAACATACAAGTATTATACAGGTACCATAGGTATGATGTATTCCAACAGTATTTATAATCATGAATGTGTGTATACGTTAGAGATAATCAGCTTCTGGGAATGAGCATCTATGAGAAAAATTTCCTGAAATGAAATTGTCCTCTCCAGCAGCAGTTGCTCATGAATGCTTCCTCACTATACAGTCCTCTCCAGCACGGGTACTCATGAGTTCATCTTTCCTGTAGAGTCCCCCAGCACTAAGTGTTCACGAGTCCATCCTCCCTCCAGAGTCCTCTCCATCACTGGGTAATCACGAGTCCATCATCTCTCCAGAGTCCTCTTCAGCACTGGGTAATCATGAGTCCATCCTCCCTCCAGAGTCCTCTCCAGCACTGGGTACTCACGAGTCCATCATCTCTCCAGAGTCCTCTTCAGTACTGGGTAATCACGAGTCCATCTTCCCTCCAGAGTCCTCTCCATCACTGGGTACTCACGAGTCCATCCTCCCTCCAGAGTCCTCTCCAGCACTGGGTAATCACGAGTCCATCCTCCATCCAGAGTCCTCTCCAGCACTGGGTAATCACAAGTCCATCCTCCCTCCAGAGTCCTCTCCAGCACTGGGTACTCACGAGTTCATCCTCCCTCCAGAGTCCTCTGCAGCACTGGGTAATCACGAGTCCATCCTCCCTCCAGAGTCCTCTCCAGCACTGGGTAATCATGAGTCCATCCTCCCTCCAGAGTCCTCTTCAGCACTGGGTAATCATGAGTCCATCCTCCCTCCTGAGTCCTCTCCAGCACTGGGTAATCACGAGTCCATCCTCCCTCCAGAGTCCTCTCCAGCACTGGGTACTCACGAGTCCATCCTCCCTCCTGAGTCGTCTCCAGCACTGGGTACTCACGAGTCCATCCTCCCTCCAGAGTCCTCTCCAGCACTGGTTAATCACGAGTCCATCCTCCCTCCAGAGTCCTCTCCAGCACTGGGTAATCATGAGTCCATCCTCCCTCCAGAATCCTCTTCAGCACTGGGTAATCATGAGTCCATCCTCCCTCCTGAGTCCTCTCCAGCACTGGGTAATCACGAGTTCATCCTCCCTCCAGACTCCTCTCCAGCACTGGGTACTCACGAGTCCATCCTCTCTCCAGAGTCCTCTCCAGCACTGGGTAATCATGAGTCCATCCTCCCTCCAGAGTCCTCTCCATCACTGGGTACTCACGAGTCCATCCTCCCTCCAGAGTCCTCTCCAGCACTGGGTAATCACGAGTCCATCCTCCCTCCAGAGTCCTCTCCATCACTGGGTACTCACGAGTCCATCCTCCCTCCAGAGTCCTCTCCAGCACTGGGTAATCATGAGTCCATCCTCCCTCCAGAGTCCTCTCCAGCACTGGGTACTCATGAGTCCATCCTCCTGCCAGAGTCCTCTCCAGCACTGAGTACTCACGCATCCATCCTCCCTCCTGAGTCCTCTCCAGCACTGGGTAATCACGAGTCCATCCTCCCTCCAGAGTCCTCTCCAGCACTGAGTACTCATGAGTCCATCATCTCTCCAGAGTCCTCTTCAGTACTGGGTAATCACGAGTCCATCATCTCTCCAGAGTCCTCTCCAGCACTGGGAAATCATGAGTCCATCCTCCCTCCAGAGTCCTCTCCAGCACTGGGTACTCACGCGTCCATCCTCCCTCCTGAGTCCTCTCCAGCACTGAGTAATCACGAGTCCATCCTCCCTCCAGAGTCCTCTCCAGCACTGGGTACTCACGAGTCCATCATCTCTCCAGAGTCCTCTCCAGCACTGGGTAATCATGAGTCCATCCTCCCTCCAGAGTCCTCTCCAGCACTGGGCACTCACGAGTCCATCCTCCCTCCTGAGTCCTCTCCAGCACCGGGTACTCACGCATCCATCCTCCCTCCAGAGTCCTCTCCAGCACTGGGTACTCATGAGTTCATCCTTCCTGTAGAGTCCTCTCTGGCTCTGATTACTCATAAGTCCGTCATTTTGTAGAGTCCTCTTCAGCCGTGGTTACTCACAAGTCCATCCTTCTTGCAGAGTCCTCTCCAGCACTGGTGTATACTCAAGAGTCCCTTCTTTCTGTAGAGTCCTCTCCAACACTGGTTACTTGAGTCCATCTTTCCTGTAGAGTCCTCTGCAGCACTGAGTGTTCACCAATCCATTTTTCCTGCAGAATCCTCTTCAACACTAGGTACTCATGAGTCCATCCTCCCTCCAGCATCCTCCTCAGCACTAGGTACTCATGAGTCCATCCTCCCTCCAGAGTCTTCCCCAGCACTAGATACTCACAAGTCCATCCTCCCTCCAGAGTTCTTTCCAGCACTGAGTACTTAGGAGTCCATCCTCCCTCCAGAGTCGTCTCCAGCACTGAGTGCTCATGAGTCCACTTTTCCTACAGAGTCTTCTCCAGCACTGGGTACTCACAAGTCCATTTTTCCTGCATAGTCCTCTCCAGCACTAGGTACTCATGCGTCCACCCTCCCCTCAGAGGAGGGCACCCTTCAGAGTCCTCCCCAGCACCTCCTTCCTACATTTTCCTAGATCACCACCCGGTCCTGTCCTAGATGTCAGGACACATGAGGGCCTCTGAGAGGATCCTGTTGCATTGACTATTTTCTGTTTTATAAAATTATTAGACTTATTAATTGCTATTTCTAAAAGTATGTGTCTGTTATTTATAATGTTGTGTGTTCAATCTGTGAGTGTAAAGTGCTTGGCATATAATATTTGCTATGCTCTCTGTGCTGGTGGGTGATCCCAGTGGTTGCCATTTGTTAACTCTTTTCTTCCCCTTACAAATCCACGTGATGGGTCCTCTTGTTTTGTTTTACAAATGAGAGAGAGAGTGGAAGCACAGAGAAATCAGGGACTGCCGTTGGCATCGGGCCCCCTGATCCCAAGCCCACATGCTTCCTCACTGAACTGTGCTTGATAAATTGCTGGTTAGACATATTTTGCAACCCTCAGTTACTGGAAAGGTTTTGATCCACTGCAGTGTGTGGAGATGTTCTTATGTTAATTATAAAAGTTATTTAACAGAAAGATAAAGCTATTTCTACCCCTACAGAAAATAGTTCTAGAATTTGTTATCTTATTAAATGGATGTAACTCCATTTTTTGTTGATAAGCTGAGGATCTTAGCTCTTTTACCTATTGAGTACCTTTACTTCTCTGTGCTTAATTTTCTCTTCTCTAAAACAGAAAAAAAAAAAAAAAAAAACTCTGAGGCAGGATAATCACTTCAACCCACTGAACCCAGAAGGTAGAAGTCGCAGTGAGTGGAGATTGTGCCACTGCGCTCCAGCCTGAGCGACAGAGCTAGACTCCATCTAAAAATAATAAATAAAGAAAGAAAAGAAAAGAACCTACTCCGTGAGTTTTTTGGGAAGAATAAATGAGTAAGTACCTTTAAAAGTTTGGCAAAATACATGGCATATCGTACGTGCTCATTAAGCACTAGTGTGTTTAATGGACTTTAGATTCCAATGTACAGTATCATAGTCATGCTAATTAGCTATATAGCTTACACAGGACCTGTAATATCTATGTGATGCAGCATTGCTTTTTCCAATCAACTGAGAAGGAAATTGGCTGAAGGGAGTTAATAATCTGGCTAATATCGCAAATCTATTACTATGCAAAGGGAATAGAAACCAAATATAGACTTTTCCCCTCTCCAGTTTCATGGCCTAAGAGATTAGACATGCAGAAAGTGTTTGGTTGGTTTCCATTTTTTTTTCAGGATTGCCATTTTTTTAGGCATGTCAGTCTTTTAGGGTCTAGCTGCCCCTAAAGAGTTCCATAACCAGCCCTCAGGCCTGAAAGACAGTGTTCCCGCTGTCAGCCGTGAGCGCAGAGCAAGACCCGGGCATGGAGCTTGGTGTTTCTCCAGCTGGGCAGCCCAAGCCTCAGCCTCTCTACCTTTACCAGAGCCCATCCTTGCTGTTCTGAACACAAACCCATGCTGGACGCCTGCAGTGTCCGGAAGGTACGGTGTCCCGGGCTTTCTGCCCTTCTGGGATGGGGCCTCATTGCCCAGATCTCTGCGAGGTTGTCCTGAGAGGCCTCCAGGCCTATGTGGAGCAGTGCACGTGGCTGAGCTCTGCGTTCCCCTTTCTTGTTCCTCTTCTTCAATATCTTCCTTCCTAAGCCTTTTCCAGATTTCCTGTCCCTGCCCCCACCATTTCTCCTTTCCAAGTTACAGATATGGATCCCCACCCTCTTCTGCAATGTCAATGTCCCAGACCCCACCCCAGCAACCACTGCCAGGGAGGAATTTTCTGTGACAGGTGGTGGCCTGGCGTGCATGAGTGTCTCAGAGGCTGCTGGCCAAGGCCTGGGAGAAAGGAGAGGGTGGGCCAGAAAGAAGCTTGGGTGGGTGGGGGACCCTCCCTTGCACAATGCCCCTCTTTATTTCATACAATATCTAAAATAAAGCCCATCTCTTCTCCTCAAGAATTCCCTTTTGAGTGTGTAGAAGACATGAGAGGTTAATCTTCTCTTTAAAGATGACCACATACATTGACCCAGTGCTCTGCCTTTGTTACGCTGAGGACACCCCCACCCCCGCCTACCATGACAGAAGTCATAGCACAAGACATCCTTGTGACCCAACCAAAGACCTCTGGACCCAAGGTGGTTCCCTGCATTTCCTAAGCAGCATAAAAGCTCAGTGAGCCCCCTCCCTCAATAACAACATGCGTAGCCAAACTTCTAGAACACTATTGTACTACCAAGAATATTTTATTTCTTGTTTTCAACAGGACTAACTTATTTTAGCTCTCCATAATCTGGTTTAAAAAATACCTTTTCTCCTCTTTTCTGAGGAAATAATTGATTCTATTTTACTGTCTGTCCCCTAACATCTGAAAGGCCAGGAGCCAAAATAGAATGTCCAGTATCATATTTCCAGGTCCACAACTGCACACTCATCACAGTGAACTCCCTGAAGAGAAATAACACTGTCCAATTCCAAAACACATTGTATTTTCATATTTTTCATCTACTAATGGAGAAATGACAAGTGCATTTAGCATCATGAGCACCAGCGTGATGAGATGAACTGGAATGCCCAGAGTGGTCAGCACCTTACCTCTGTCCGTGGGGACACCAAGCCCTCTTGCTATGGAAAACACACAACATTTGGCAATAAAGAATAATGTATTTGGCATAAATAGGTGCTGCTTTGTAAAACATTTTAATTTGCCAGGAGTGAGTCAAAGATTTCATTTAGTCACTTGTCACGAATTCAACACAGACTCGTGATAAAATGCTGAGCCGCCTTTCCCTCATTACTCAGAGGCCTCTGCTGTGTGAGTCTTCTGGGGCAGTCACCATTGGCTTCTCATCCCCACACTGCCTGGGTGGTTCACGCCCCCTCCAGCCTCTTCTTAGTGAATGTTTTAGGAATCCCAGATGGATGGCTCAATTAGAAGGCAGGAGGGGAATATCCCCAGGAGAGAAATGAATAACCTTTAATGAATGAAATCAAGGTTCCCTAGACACAGAATCCATAGGCCTGGATAGTCCCTTGATGAGTTAAACAATTATGTAGTAACTGTGTTGTCGAGACCCTGAGCAATTCTTGGATTGCTACCTCCACTGGCTCTGAAGTGCAATATACTTAACCACACAGAAAGAGTCTATATGTCCAGAAATGATGGTGATGTCATCCTGAAATTGTGTTAGTACAAAGGAAGCAGCAATAGTATCACAATGGTCCATAACTCCACTACAAATCCTTGCTTCTTATAGAAGAGTAAAAATGGTACAGTTTGTAATTGGTCTGTCTGTTGAGTAATGTGGGCTGTGAGATTTAATATTAATTATTTATGTAACAATTAGGTGTAGCTTGCAAGTGATGTGAGTCCAACTCAAACAGCCTTTTATCAAAACTTCAGAGAATCTCTGGGCCATTCAACACCCAGACCCTGGGAGGGGCGGAGGCACGAGTGGGCCTTCCACAGGCAGCCTGGGACCTGGCTTTGTATTGACAGAATGTGGCTACCCACGGTGCCTACCAAGTGATAGAGTGAGCTGGCGTTCTTTTTCCCCATATCCAAACATCCCAGAGGAACTCATCCTTGGAAGTCAAGCCTGGATGGATGGAACAGGCCAGGGAGGGATTGAAGGGCAGAGGAGCAGGGCATGACAGTTGACTCAGGTGGGCCCACTTACTCATTCCTGGGCCAGGCCACAGAGACCGTTGGGGGTTGGATCAGGCAAAAACTAGGCAGGTTCAGTAACACTTCCTAGAACAAGAATTCTGGACAAAAAATTACCAAGATGCACAACAGAAAAAACGTTTCAGGCAACGTCTTAAGGATCCTGCGGTTTACAAAGCTGCCTCTGGTACTTTTCCATTTGATTTTCACACTGTCCTCCTTCCAGAAATGAAGAGAGGAAGGCTTCGTTAAAAATCTAGCTCTTTGGATTTCACATTTCAGAAAATTTTAGTTTATTAAACAGGGCAGGAAGTGAAATCATGTTTTGTAATGTAAAAAATGCGGTGGAGGAGGGAGCATTTCTAATGTGTCTGAGCCCACTAGAGTAAGGGTTATGAGAGTTTGCAGGGCACGGACCTCATGCTATGAACACATAATTGGTCTTTCAGAGAGTAATAGCTTTGCTGAGACTCAGAGTCATATTCTTGATGAGGCCAGGCCAGTGTAAAGTAAGCCATGTCATCTTGCCTAGCGTGGTAGACGTTTTATGATAGAAGTGGAGCCTCTTGTTTACCAGATAACAATATGAAGCACACTGTCATGGCTACAGAAAGAAAATGCACCCAACAATGAAAGGGCAGAACCCTCTGTGAAGCTATTTTTTTTACAATATGGAAGGTGGACTGAGGTACCAGCTGGCATCAGCAGGAACTGAAATACGGTCCACTTTAGACAGGCAACCTGAAAGGACGGGTGCAAGTCTCCTGTGTGCAGCCAGGAGACAGCTCCCATGGCAGCAGCACTTTCCCAGTGCATGTCCAACGCTGGAAGGAAACGATCCATCTTCACCACTCCCTCCCGGCTGAAAGAGCACGAGAAGGTTAATTCTAACCTTATCATGCCAGACTACAGCAAGGACCACAGAGACTAGGAATGTCTATGTTTATAGGGTTCACACATGTTTTTCTTGTTGTTCTAGGAACAAGACTAGAAAGGCATTCAAAGATTTTAAAACAATACATAGACTAAATTATCTCAAGTCGGGTCATTAATATCTATTGTTGGATATGACTTTAAGCTCCCTGGAGGCAAACATTCGTATTTTTCTTTCTGTATAGTGCTTAGCATGCAAGCAACTGGAAGGGGTTGATAGATTCCCTTGGGATCTGAAACATCTTTGCAAACATCCTGTAGCTGACTAGTAGGCTGGAACGTGTGCATGGTTGCATAAGTGACAGACTAGGTTCTTCATCAGATGGATGATGAACATTCTAGGGTAGTTTCTCTGAGGAAGCATGGTGCAGCTCAAACCGAGGTAGAATAGATCACAAGGTCAGCACTCAGGAATTATCACAGGCGTTTAGTAGAGAAGGAGTACATTAGTCCACTAGGGCTGCCACAACTTTTCATGAGCTTGGAGGCTTGATTGACAGGTGTTCATTTCTCACGGTTCTGGAGTCTGGAAACCCAAGATGAAGGTGTCGGCGGGTTTGCTTTCTCCAAGGCCTCTCTTCTTGGCTTGCAGATGGCTGCCTTCTGTGCTCTTTCCTCTGTGCCTGTATGTCCCTGGTGTCTCTCTTTTTATAAGAACACCAGTCTTACTGGATTAGGACCCCACTCTTACGAGCTCATTAATATCAGTTACTTGTTTAAAAGCTATCTCCAAATCCAGTTGCATTGGAAATTACAGCTTCAACCATATGAAGATGAATTCGAGGGGACACCATTCAGTTCAACCTGAACCTGGTCATGGTGGCACCCTGGTCTCAGACTTCCAGCCTCCAAAAGTAAAAGCAATACGTTTCTGTTGCTTCAGTCATAGTCTATGGTAGACTAAGATACATAGTCATAGTATTTCCTCTTCTAGGGTTCATTTTTCCTGAGTGTACAAAACAGGGAAACAAACTCTTTGTAGATAGAATTACTTTGTTATTACCAATTTATGTATTAAGAAATGTCACCCACAGCACCTCCAGAGATGTTAAATAAATCAATGGTGACATTCTTAACAGGGATGAGATCACCACCAGCTTCCAGTTCAAGGATTTCTGAAGGATCTTTGGCACATCGGAGCTAATGAGATGAGATGATTCTGGAACCCTTGCTGCTCGTAGCAACTTGCTGCTGTTTTGCCTCATCTGGAATAAAATTCAAACTGCTTTTAGGAATAAAGCTCTTCTTTCAAACAGCTAGGTGGTGTCATGCAAATCAAAAACATTAACTGACGGTGAAAGGCTTCTAAATAATGCAGAGGCCGATATCAATGGTTATATGTATTTATATATTTTAAATCTCAAATTAGAATGCATCTGACTTTGTATTCTGTGTTTAAGAACTATTAGAGATTCTTTTGAAATTTGAAAGCTTATTATTAAGACAAAGTTCCCCTTTGTTTTCGTAATCTTTTTTTCACAACCATTCTGGTGACAGTGTTAGACCATTTAACCTCAGTAATTCATTCATACAATTCTTAAACTCAGCACAAAATGCATCACTTTCTAAAATGTTGTAAAACTAACACAGTTTTACTTGAAGTTAACAAATATGAAAAAAAGATAAACACTTTTGCATAGGTCCTTCAGTCAAAATGTTTGAAAACACTAACTTAAAAAAGTCTCTGCTTCCCATAACTCAACCCCCTTTATTTCAAGTTCAGTTTCTAGAGCTTATTAATATAAGAATATTCCTTGCAAATCTCCAGGGAAATAGAGCACCCGATATTTTCCAAACTTTCTCTGGACCAAAGATTAGGACATTAATTCTAATCAAAGGCTGCAGGTGATTATTCCTGGCTCCGGACTTCAATAGCAATGATGGAAGTACGGGACATTGGTCTACACACCAAAATTTACTTAGAAGGAAAGATTTAAAATCGTGCCCCAACTGGGAAATAGAAATAGGTGGAGAAAAGAAAAATGAGATTCTTTAGCTTTAGTTAAAAATAAGTAAACACATTGAGAATAAGCCAAGGTAAACATTTTGGTTTAGGGGAAAAAATATCAACACTGAATTCTATGTCTGAATCACCAGGAAAGAATATCCCAAGACCGTGGAAGCAGCAGCCACTGGGCTCAGTTAGCTGAGAAATTCGGCAATTTGAAAACTGGATGACTCACAAGGAGCAGAGCCAAGAAAGAATGCTAATTGGCACACTGGGGTGACTGGCTATAGTAGTATTGGTACCAATTAAAAGAACTTCCAGTGAAGCTATTTTATGTACCAATAGTGTTTTTCCAAGTGAATTTTTACACTTAAAAGCTCAGAAAACAAGGAAGGAAAACTCAATGCAGTATTCATGAAACTGTCTGGAAAACTCTTCTATTTTGTTCCATTTCACTTGATATTGGTATTAAATATGCACATGTATAAATATTTTTAGTATTGAGTTAAAGAGGCTTTATAATTTTGTTTTATTAGAATAAAATAATAGCTTGTTTTCACATTACTTTGTCCATATATCTCATTGCAACTAATGGAATTATAAAACAAATTTCTTCCTTTTTTTTCCTTTTTGGAGAGAGTATCACTTAATGATCCATGCTAGAGTTCAGTGCTGTGATCTTGGCTGCTCACTGCAGTTCAACCTCCCAAGTCATCGATCCTCCTACCTCAGCCTCCCAAGTAGTTAGGACTACAGTCATGTGCCACCATGCCTGGCTAATTTTTTGTATTTCTGATAGAGACAGAGTTTCACTATGTTGCCCAGTCTGGTCTTGAACTCCTGGCCTCAAGCTATCTGCCTGGTTTGGCCTCCCAAAGTACTAAGCTTACAGGTGTGAGCCACTGAGCCCAGCCACAGATATAATTTTAATACTCTGCTTTGCACACTTGATTGCAACACAATAATTAAAAAGGCATTCTTGTGAGTGCTGTTTTCTGATTTCAGCTAAGTCATAGACACCATCTGTATGCTGTGTGCTAAGAACCCTCACAGACCAGCACCCTTCCCTATACGCAACTGCCAAAGACGGATCAAACGCAGAAACAAGAAATTTTTCTAAACCTTTTGTTTAGTTGCTTTTAATTTTGTGTGTTGGATTTAAATTTTTCTCAACAGATGTATATTTTGTTTAGGGCAGGCAATACAATAATTCTGTTCCTGCCACCTAAATGGAACTAATGAAGTTATCCATGCAGCATTGCCTCTTAATAGGATACTCGATTATCTCACTCCCATTCTTCAGCGATACAGTTTGAACCCTCCACACTGTCTATGTGTGCATATAGGAATGTGTCCAGATATATAATTGTGAAAACAAAGACTCATTTTGTTCTGCATCAGAAATAAATTCACACAACACACACGCCTACTACTAAATTTCAGATGTCATTTTTTCACTGACAATTATATTGTTGTTTAAATGCCTTTGTTGATCTAAACGTAAAGAACAGAATGTACAAAATGGGTCATAAAAAGTGTGGCCAGTCTAAAACTGAAAAGACAAGTCAGATTAAAAAGCAAATGGAAGCAGTAACCGGAATTTAAAATGTTTTAGATATGGATTGGTTTTTCTCTTAAAGGCTAATGAACTTTTATTCTTTTCCACGGAAAACAAAGAGAGAGAGAGATAGAGAAAGAGAGAGAGAGAGAGAAAGAGAGAGAGAGAGAGAAGAGACAGCCTGGCTTATATGCTAACCTGAATATGTCCATTACTATGGGCAGAGAGGCGTTCCTAGAGCAATCTTCTGCCCATTCAGATGGAGGCACTTTGTTTTAGTGTTTAAAACTGATCTCAACAGTCATCTGCAATATTTTGCTACTTTAAGCATAAATCACTGATAACACTAATAGCCCTGATGGATCCATTTTATTCGATTAATCAAGTTGCTTGATGTAGTTCCAATTGCCTAGAATCACCAGGGACATTGGATTGCATGATGCACAATTTTTCACGCTGATTCCTCTAATTACCAAAGTTTAAAGCAGTTGCTGGTCAAAAATCACAAATGTATTTGATTTAACAAATGCTTCTTTCACCAAGAACAAAGCCCTTGAGGTATGCTTTTAGAGGTGGGGATGATTTTCTTCCTAGGCATGACCTAATCTGATAAAGTGCAGCCAGATGATTACAAGGGAAAATCCAGATGCAGAAAAATACTTTAAAAATTTTGGAGTACTTTAAAAAATTCTTCCTGGCTACCCAATTATGCTGTGTCATGGCAAGTTGCCGTATGTGCCTTAACATAAATTAGTGGTGGAGATAATGGAATTAATATAGCTAACTATAGTTTGCAAGAGTGCAAGTTATATTTACTGAAAATCCAGGACATTTGATGTCAGCATTTGCTCTAGAGAAGCTCTTGAAACACAGATTTAATCTAGCTATGTAGAAGATGCATTATGGAGACGGGTCCTTTGGAAGAAAGTTGGAAGGAGGTATACAAGAAAAGCTCTAAAGCAGCTCTTTTTGGTGGAGAACATGAAAAGAGAACACATTGGTAGTTAGAGGCGGAGAGTCAGCAGTGTCCATCAGATATATGGGTGGCCATGAGTGGCAGAGGTAACCACATGGAACCTGTATTATTCAGGGTTCCCTTGAAGAACAGAACTAATAGGATAGATGTATATATAAAAGGGAGTTTACTAAAGAATACTGACTCACACGATCACACAGTCACAAGGTGAAGTTCCACAATAGTCTGTCTGCAAGCTGAGGATCAAGGAAGCCAGTCCAAGTCCCAAAACCTCAAAGGTAGGGAAGTTCACAGTGCACCCTTCAGTCCCTCGAGCCCCTGGCAAACCACAGGTGTAAGTCCAAGAGTCCAAAAGCTGAAGAACCTGGAATCTGATGATCGAGGGCAGGAAGCATGCAGCACAGGAGAAGGATGAGGCCAGAAGACTCAGCCAGTCTAGTCTTTCCACGTTTCTCTGCCTGCTTTTATCCTAGTCACGCTGGCAGCTGATTAGATGGTGTCCACTCAGATTAAAAGTAGGTCTGCCTAACGATCCTAAATATATACGCACCCATTACAGGAGCACCCAGATACATAGGGCAAGTTCTTAATGACTTACAAAGAGACTTAGACTCCCACACAATAATAGTGGGAGACTTTAACAGTACACTGTCAATATTACATAGATC
>CAUYQU010007544.1:0-25877 GCA_963574635.1 Cheracebus regulus
GTGTTGTGGTTTTTTTGTGTTTGTGGTGTTGTTATTATTTATATTTATTTTTTTTATTTATTTTTTTTATTTTTTTTTTTTTTTTTTTTTTTGCTGCTTCTCACTCGTTGTGGAATGGTGAGGTTGGCTTAGTTGCATTGTGGTTATTTCAGTAGGCCTGCTGCAGGCAAACTGCTTTATGTAATGTGTCCTGAACACATTTATGAATGCCTAGGAGTCCATGATTCAAATTTATAAAAATGTAGGTATTGAGCCTTTTGAGTCAATATTTAATGTTTACAGAGAATTTAGTGATTGGTTTTTAAAATAGTATCCTAAGTGCACAAAAATTATCCTTCCCAGCAACGCATTTATGTATAAGATCCTACTCACTACTTTTGAAAATGACCAAAGTGGAGGCATAATACTTGCATTCAAAATTAAGCGAGGAAACAGCCAAAGCTAGACTATGTAATATGCTTAAGTATTAATACTTGCATTAAAAAATTAAGCAAGGAAATAGCCAAAGCTAGACTATATAATATGCTTGAGTATTTATTTTAATCATACGTTATTGGAAAAGTAGGAAAACTCTATATATGGGGTAAGAATTACAGATGGCTCTCACATTCTAACATGAATTTGGTATTGGATTGTGCATGGCTACTTAATACACATCTATAGAGTCAGTACTAGTGGGAGATTAAAGTGCCAGGGTACCTCAGACCAGGACATAGATAAAACAAAATACAAACTGTAATTAGAACAGTTACATCATTAAGGATTAAAGATTTCTTAATGGTTAATTTAATTCATGTAGTAATTGTTTCCGAAGAGTCAACCACCTGCAGAGATACTAAGGAGAGTCCAAGGCTGTGCTGGTGGTGAAGACAAACCATGTAATCCGGACACAGACTCCTCTAGAATATTATTAGTAATTGTTATCTGTAGGTGGTTTTAGGGGAAGCAAAATAGGATAATTAGAGGGATGATTTAAGGAGAGCCTGGTAAGGGTATTGATAATGGTTCATTCAGGACCAGAACACATTCTTTACAGAACTTCCTGCAACTTGCAAAAGAAAGAAAAGCATGTCAGACTTTTGAATCCAGTGAGAGGAAATTCTCATATTGAATGGTGATTTTTGCTTTTTGGTGGCTCCATATTGGGCCTAAATTGTTATAGACCAACTGCAGCAATTAATATGAGGCTTGGTAATCTAATACCCACTTTCCGTCTTAATTTATTAACTTTCCTTATTGTGATAACTATAGTTTAAGAATGGAGATGTCACATATAGCTATAGATGTCACATAAAGATGTCTTCCTTGTGAAGTAAAGGACAGTTCATTTAACAGCAATGATGTGCTTGATGTCATTTCATTGCATTTTGTTTGAACTCTAAAAGTTATTCTTGAGAATAGCATTTTCATATTTCTGTCTCAATGAAAACAGTAATTCTGGATTGGCTTCTATCTGTTTTTTGCTTTGTTTCAATTTTTATATTCCCGCCATAGATATTTTAAGTTTTACTTTTTATGCTTGTAAGGAGCACCATCATCAGATTTTTTTCTGTTGTAACACTTTTTCTGATTATGAAGAAATATTTTTACATAACATTCAGGAAATGTGTTTAACATTTGAAAAATATAGGAAAGGTTTTAAAAAAGAAATTACCAACATCCCTAATTATATAACCACTTGTTAATATTGTAATGTACTAGACTTCTACTTTTACTCATATTTTTACGTTATTAAATACTATTGAACTGCACTTTTTAAAAATTAACATTGAGTCTTTTTCCTTGGATGGTATGAATTCTTTAAAAACATATATACACACACATATGTTTTTTAATTGGCTAAGAAATGTTTTGTCATGTGAATGTGTTACAATGTGTTATACCATTTCTGTATTGTTGGTCCTTGTTCATTTCTAATTTCCACTATTAAAAGCAATTCAGAGAACATCTTTTTGGGTATTTTTTTTTCTGTAATTCAGATACTTTTTTTGGGTAATAGCTGTAGAAATTGACTTACTGGGTCAAACAACAGGACCATTTTTCTTCCTTTATTGACCTCCACTGAAAATAAATGTCATTTATAACAAGTGATAAATCATTCTTTTTCTTTTTTCCTCAGCTCACTACCCTGGGAAATCTTACACCTTCAAGCACTGTGTTTTTCTGCTGTGATATGCAAGAAAGGTTCAGACCAGCCATCAAGTATTTTGGGGACATTATTAGTGTGGGACAAAGATTGGTATGCTTGTTTATGTATTTGGTATTATTGGCTGAATCATGATGTACACTCATATGTATACGCATGTGTATGTAGCTAATGGTTTTTGTGTTTGGTTGTTTTTTTCAGTTGCAAGGGGCCCGGATTTTAGGAATTCCAGTTATTGTAACAGAACAGTACCCTAAAGGTCTTGGGAGCACTGTTCAAGAAATTGATTTAACAGGTGTAAAACTGGTACTTCCAAAGACCAAGTTTTCGATGGTATTACCAGAAGTAGAAGCGGCATTAGCAGAGATTCCCGGAGTCAGGAGTGTTGTATTATTTGGAGTAGAAGTAAGTACCTGTTACTACGTTTTAGGCACAATATTGTTTATAGAAAACTCGATATTTGTGAAATGTAATTTTGTATATGGTATGCCATGTAGACAGTAATAATGAAGACAAACAGCCACTATGTATTATGTTCACTGTTTGCATGGCACTGATCTGAACACGTTATAGCTGTTTATTTATTAAGTCGCTCATAGCCACACAAGAGCTAAATACTCAATAGTCTCCCAGTATTAAAGAGGAAACTAAAATACCGAGATGTTGTATAACTGACTTGAATGTATATAGCTGGTTGATTCTTGGTCCTGTACTTTTAACTACTACTTTTGGAACACATTTTCACGAAAGGCATTATTTTAATTTATGTCTTACAGGATTTCAGTTAGGTCATAGTTTTGTGCTAGAAAAACCTTGGAGGTTATGTAGTTCACTGTCTTTCAAATTGTGTATGTATCTTTTTACAGGGGAAAAATACTAATGAATTCCTATTACTGATTTCAATTGATTTATTCCTAGCTTTTAAACAACTATTAAACTAAAATTTTAAAAATCATGAAAAAAAACCACTAAAAACAATGAAATAAAAATATTAATTTAATGTGATTAAGACAATTTGAAGGTAAGTTTCATAGTAGTAGGTTTTAATAGTAGAAAGATATTTCCTCAGGTTTAGATGTATGTTCATTATTTCTGTATTTTGAGACAGTAGAGAAGAAGCCTGTTTTGTATAAATATGTTGTACCAAGTGGTATTGCTGGCTTTGCCCTTTTTTTTTTGCTTGTTCATCATGATTAGACCTTATGCTCAATCACAATTATCTTTGAGTAGTCCTTCAATGCTAATTTTAATGATGTATCATTTGATTATTCTCCAAAACTCTCTTGTCATGTGAAGATAAAGTTGACATTGTGGCATCATTGAAATGTACTTTCATTAGTTGTAATATATGATTCGGTTATTGTTGAAGCCTGTTTTCACTCTGTAGTATCTGTTAATGAATTGTCGCAAGTTAGTACTTACAGAGATGGAATCTGTATAATACATTTGCTGATGATAGGAACTGGGTATTTTTTTGCCTGTATAAGTTATTTTTAACTTGGCCTACCTTTACTACAGAGTGCCTTGTAATGACTCAGTTTTCCCACTAACTTCTCAGTCTTCAAGACTGCAGATTCATTCTTCATATTGGGCACTTAGGGTGAATGAAGAAGTAAACTCAAAAGTTGTACCAAAACTGAGTGCTAGTAATCAGCTATGTAAAGGTCATCCAGATCACATGGAGCAAAGTCTTTTAACAAATTCTTACATAACTCTCAGAATATATTTAAGGTTCTTAGTATCAGAAACAGTGGTCTAATTCAGTTACTGATTTTACAAATGAATAAGCCAAAGCCAGAGATACTGTTGTATGTTCCAGTTTGTGTAGTTAATTAGAAGCAAAACTAGATTTAGAACAAGGTCCTTAGTGCTCTTTCTGCTTTGTCATGTTGTTGTACATGTGTAAACTACTTTCAGTTTGCCATGTTTTAATAAATGTATTAAACATTTATACATTTAAACATTTATACGTATATAAACATTTATTACATGTTATTTTTTTTTTTTTACTTTCCTGCTAGACTCATGTGTGCATCCAGCAAACTGCCCTGGAGCTAGTTGGCCGAGGAGTTGAGGTTCATATTGTTGCTGATGCCACCTCATCAAGAAGCATGATGGACAGGATGTTTGCCCTCGAGGTAATTGTCCTGCGTGGAAATAGATCATTTGTCAAGTTTTCCAAATAAATTAGAAGAATGCTGAATATTTAACAGTAATGAAAGGTTTACCTCCTAAATTTGAGTTTCATCTGGCAACATCAGACTGCTTGATTTCAACTGTGCACTGACTGACCCTTAAGGCCTCACCACCATATCCCATTTTATGTCTCATCTCCTCCTTAGATCTAGGTTTCTTACGTTGTCGCAAACTCCTTTATGTCTTTCGTCATATTTTTGCCCTAGTTTTATACATGAACTAGGAGATATTCCAAGAAGCCTAACCTAAACTTTTTAAAGGTTTGCAAATTAAAAATAGCTCAGTGGGGTTTAACTCATCTAGCCAAAAGCTAGAGCAGAGCAGGCCTAACCTGGTTTAACATTATGTAGTGAGCCTTCTGTATCCGCAGGTTCCATGTCTGTGGATTCAACTAACCTCAGATAGAAAATAACAGAAATAAAAAGCAATAAAAACTAACATCACAACAGTAAAAATAAAAGTAAACAGAATAGTAGCACAGAGTAACGTCTATTTACATAGCACTTACATTGTATTGGGTATTATAAGTAATATAGAGATAACGTATACAGGATGAGCATAGGTTATATACAAATACTATGCTATTTTATATCAGGGACTTGAGCATCCATAGATTTTGGTATGGGGTCGGGTGGCATCCAGGAACCAATTCCTCATGGATACTAAGAGATGACTATTAGATTTCCTCAGACTTGAATTTCTGGGACCAGGAGGTGTATCATTGACTATGGACACCACTCATGTACAGTGTTTCATGGCACTCTGGCATTAGAGTGTCACCATGTCCCATAGAATTTCGGAGTGTCTAATTTTCTGTCAACATTGCCCAACAGTAGTATGTCAAGCATTTTCTTTTCCAAGACTTTTAAAAGACTTGCCACATAATCTTGGGAAACATTGACTCCATATTGTGGTTTCATCTCTCTCTCTCTCATATTTAGTTCTAATTTTGTAATAATTTTAGAGCAATGTACATGTGGATTTAATTGCTGAATTCTTTAACTGTTTATTGAGAATGGGAAATACAGGGATTTGTTTTTTGAGACCCTCCAGTGTTCCATGCACAGTCTGGCCTGTGGACTGCCTTGTCTGTAGGCGAGTAGGAATGCTAACTCATCCCTTTAGCCTAGTGTGTACTCCAGGGTGGTAAGAGAGAGCCAATGAGAAAGGGGAGGGGCTTGTCAGAGGAAAGAAGGGAGAAGAGTACAGGGCCACAGGGTGGTGGGGAGCAGGCGGGTAGCTGGCCACAGAATTTGCTTTAGGGTCCTTATTACTATTTCTGAAGCAGAATCCTGTATTGAGATTACAAATAGAAATTATATGGAAATTATTTATTTTGTTTAGCTGTTTTCAAATTCATTAGACTATTAGAATCTCTTATAGTTAAGTACTATAGGTGTTGCTTCTTCCAATCTCAACAAAGACCTTTAGTCATTTCCTTTTTTTTTTCAGACGGAGTCTTGCTCTGTTGCCCAGGCTGGAGCGCAGGTCATCTTGGCTCACTGCAACCTCCGCCTCTGGTTTCAAGCAATTCTCCCTGCCTCAGCCTCTGAGTAGCTGGGATTACAGGTGCCCACCACCATGCTAATTTTTATATTTTTAGCAGAGATGGGGTTTTGCCATCTTGGCCAGCTTTGTCTCAAACTCCTGACCTCAGGTGATCCACCCACCTCTGCCTCCCAAAGTGCTGAGATTACAGGCATGAACCACCACACCTGGCCAGACCTTTAATCCATGCTTATAGTCATGAGTTAATCAACTCTTACTTTTCAAGTTTTCCTAGTAACCTGAGTTTAAACATTTTACTGTTAGGTCTTCACCACCTCAACAGGCAGCTCTTTCAGCCACTGTGGATAACCCTTTCTTATAATGCTGAAGTCCAGAAATTTGGAAGTAAAAAACGAAAAACACAAAACAGACTTCCTTGCTTGTAAAAAAAGACTTTTTTCAATGATTTTTCTCCTACATTAACATTTTCTTAGATATGTCTTTGTTATGGCAACTCATGAAAAAATTTTGATTGGCAGTTCTGTCTTTGCACAAGACTGAGATTAAAAACATAATGCTTGTCTGAACCATTCTTTGAGAGGCAATCTGTAATCTCTTGGATTAGGAATCCATACAATGTGGGGATAATGTGGGTTTGAATGCAGGTTCTGGTGTTTTGTAAATTTGTATCCTTGAACAAGTTGTGTAGCCTCTGTGCCTCAGATTTCTCATTGGTGAAATGGAAATGATAATAGCAACAAGATCATAGGATTTTTTCTGAGAATGGAATGAGATAATATATTGATAACAGGACAGTACATGACACAGTAAATACTCAGATGTTAGCTGCTGCTTGTTTTGTTGTTACTGATTGTTGTCTTCATGAGGTTAGTCACCAGAAATGTGTAAGCACATAACCTTTTAGACCCAGAAGGGACTAGTCCTGGAACGTTCTCAGAAGGGAGGGAAAGAATCTGTTGTCTGGGGTGGATTTGGAAGGGCGTGGCGTACCAGCATTGCCTGGGGTTAAAGTGTTGAGGCTGAAAGGGAAAACCGATCGTAGATAAGTCAGGTGGTGATAGGGAAGACCTGGCATATTACAGATTTTTCCTCTTAGTCTTGATTTGATATGGAGGTCATTTACTTTGTCCCTCAATTTGAGGAGGTTAGGGGAATGTTAAGGGTTCTTTGTTTCCATAACTGTGAAAGTTAAAATGCCACTGTGGTCCATTCCCTTCCTCTCTATTCCTTTATAACATAACTACTTAAGATAATTCCCAAGACTATCTATATTGCCTGTTGAGATTATTATAAGATTCGTAGTTTGCATTATGGAAATTTCACTGTACCAGGGTCTGTGGCATGTGCTTTTTTCAAGAAATGTTTTCTGGGTATTTGTCATCTGAAAGACCTTACGTCTTTCAATTAACAATTGTAGAGTGCATGAAGAATAAGAGAATAAAATTCTCTCTTGACATTGATGTCCTTCTACATCTGGGGAGTTTTAGTGTTACTTGGAAATCTAATGGGTTTAGTTTTTTTCCCCCGTCTCTGCAGCTTTCATGACTTAGTTCACGTGCGTTTTTTTAGGTTTGTGGGTCAGAGCAACCTTTCTTTTCCTTTGGCCTAGTTGCACTAGTTTTGCAAGTGTAAGGGGAGAACTTCAGAAGTCTACTGCACATGTGCCCATGTGCATTAAATGGCCAGAGTTTTAATTGCCCCTTTTTAAGCCAGGAGAGAAAGTGGGCTTGGGACCAGCTTTGTCAGGATGGTGGGCAGGAACCTGCCAGTTAGGTCTGGAAAGCTGCTGCTGTTTTCTCTCTGCTCAGGCACCTTCTCTGGTTGGGAAAGGGCAGGCACTGGGGAACAGCTAAGAGCCAGATTGAAAAACTTTGCATTTGCTAAACTACAACTTCCCCTGACACAGGTTAATGGCTAGATTATTTTAAAACTTAGTCAGTATTGGCCACATCTCAATCTTGAAGCAAAGTAATAGTGTATAGGTGTCACTTTCCTAAAATGTGTTTCTGTGATGTTTACTTCCCACTCTGCCCCTGCCATGGTGACCTGACTCTCAGTGTCACTGAGGCTTGTTAGGCTGTAACGGACCAGGCTCAGGTCAGCAGAGCATTAGGGAAGGCTGGACATTGTAGACAGGCTTCTTCCAGGGTCACCAGCTTCCTTCCTTAGACCTGGGAACAGATTTCTCTCCTTCTTGACTCACTAAAGAACTAGGAAGATTATTGAGAATTAACCTTTATTGGCACATTGGAGTACACAGTGTAAAGCCCTCTCACAGACATTGACAGCCTGCTACTTAGTCCTTGATTCAGACTGAATCATTGCAAGTCAATTGATTCAACAGTGAGCAGTAGGGACGGCAGGGCTGGGCAGGGCAGGCAGCTGGTGATGGGGAGAGCTGGATATGAATCACTAGATAGTCTGTTTTCACACAACTGGACTGTAGCTGAATGCTTTTGATGTGATTAATCAGCTGACTGTAAAGCAAAGAGGAGGAAATCGGGGCTTCCAGAAGTCTTCAAAAAATCCTCAGAGATAACTCATGTGTGTCTAAGCCAAACTTAGCCCAGGGCCCTAATCCCCATAAATACCTGCTGTTTGTTGTTGATGATGGTGTTTTAATTACTGCAGAATTCTGGCTAGCTGCTCTGTATCCTTTTCTGTACTGGTCGTTGAGGTCCAAGCTTGCTTTCTGACAAGTAGGTTATGGCTTATACTCTATTCTACTTCATTATGGATAAAAATAAAGAGCTCCAGTGGAAAGGTTCAGTCGGCTGATGTATAGCCATTGAAGGAAGACTGACTTACACTCTGCAACTGCTTCCTGGGTTTTTTCCTCTGACTTGCCTAGAAATTGTTTCTAACTACTTCATCTTCTATGCTTTTTACATGTATGCTTTTTGTGATAACAGTTTGCATGTTTTTCCCCCTTTCTGATAACGAATCCAGAGAATGAATCTGTGCTATAGAATTCTTCTGTTTTTCTCCTTTCCTCCCTCTACCCTTCTCCCTGACCTTTTGTTCTTTACTCTTCTCTTTCCCTTCCTTCTCTTTTTCTTGTCCTTTTTCTCTCACTTTTCCTCCTTGAGTTTCTGTCTTTAGTATTATGATTCCACTCAGGCAATTTGGCAAGGATATTCTTTGACCTGTCAATGAAACTACAGAAAACCTTGAATTTTACACTCTTGTTTAGTGATATTACAATGTTTATGATGGCAGTAGCAGTGGTGGTTCCCTTATCATCCAGGGAGTACATTCTTAAACTTCACACAGAGAGAACTCTTTTACCACCCATAAGTTCTAGACAAAGGAACTCTTAATTTTAGAAAGTACTCACATGCTATAGGTCAGATGCTTGGGTGCAGTGAAATTAAGAACCATCATTTTAATTCTTAGTAGTACTTTTAATCCAATTAAACAATTTATATGAAATTGGATAATAAATTACTAATGAAATGTTCTAGACAGCTATAATTATATCTATAGCACAGTTAATGGAGCTTTAGAAATATTACACCCCCCTCCATTTTTAAAACATGAATAGCTACAAAATGTCAGGAATGCCAGGCATAAGTATTAATATGCATCGTGATCTCATATATTATCTCAGTTAAACTGCAGAGGGGGGAAAAGTGGACAGAGACAATTTTTTAAAAGTCTCAATAGTAGAACTAGAAATAAAAGTTTAATAAATTTAGAAGTCACATGTATATTTATTGAAGCACTATTCACAATAGTAAAGACTTGGAACCAACCTAAATGCCCATCAATGATAGACTGGATAAGGAAAATATGGCACATACACACCATGGAATACTATGCAGCTGTTAAAAAGAATGAGTTCATGTTCCTTGCAGGGATATGGATGAAGCTGGAAAGCATCATTCTCAGCAAACTGACACAGGAACAGAAAACCAAACAGTGTGTGTTCTCACTAATAAGTGGGAGTTGAGCAAGGAGAACACATGGACACAAGGAGGGGAACATCACACAGTGGGGCTTGTCAGAGGGTGTGGGGCTAGAGGAGGGATAGCATTAAGAGAAATACCTAATGTAAATGACAGGGTGATGGATGCAGCAAACCACCATGCCACATGTGTATACCTATGTAACAAACTTGCATATTCTGCACATATATCCCAAAACTTAAAGAATAATAATAATAAAAAGCAGTCACAAGCGGCCCTCATTTGAGTCAATGAATGAGTAAGAGACGAAGCACAAACCTGGTAGGAGCGTTTAGGAAATAGTAGCAATTAAATGTCCAAACGTTTAATGATGGGCATATAGTTTCCAGCCTTTCCTTTTCTCTCTGTCATCTCATGTTTTATAGTCATTAGCCTCGATGATCCCTGTTTTGGGCACATATATGGCATACCTGTTCGCTTTTACTTGTTCCTAGTCCACTTATATTAAGAATAATCATATTGATTTTTGTATGGCTGGTCTTAAAATCCATCCCCATCATTGAATTTGATACTATGGCTGGGAACCATGGTTTCAGTAGAGGACACTATTTATTGCATCCCAGCATAGTCTTACTCTTTTAAAATAGTGTTCATTCTCATTCTCATTTCTTGATTTGCCTTTGTCTTTTTGTTAAAGCGTCTCTCTCGAACCGGGATCATAGTGACCACAAGTGAGGCTGTTCTGCTTCAGCTGGTAGCTGATAAGGACCACCCAAAATTCAAAGAAATTCAGAATCTAATTAAGGCGAGTGCTCCAGAGTCTGGTCTGCTTTCCAAAGTATAGGACGTTTGAAGGACTGGTATGCGACGCACTGGTGAAGGACAGTCTCTTCTTATCTCTACTAGAATTAAAATGTTAAGTCAAAAATGGCTCCTTTTTGCGCCTATTAGTGAAACTTAACCAGCTAGACCATTTGGGTACCAGCATTTAGTTACAAATGTCAGAGGCTTCAGGTGCTGCTTACCTTCCTGTTTTGTTTATGTGCTTTTATTTATTAAAACAATTACAATGAAGGTGCCTGTTTTGTCTACACTGTGTACTCTGATCATATCTTTCCAAAGTGCACACTCTTGTGAAGTTTTCTTAAATTGTGCACTTTAAAGAAAATGAAGTACCAATAATGATTTGACTTTTATATTACTGTAAGATGTTAAAATGTTAATGTGGATGTAGTGCTTTTACTTTACAGATTGATTGGAATAAGATTATTGTATATGATTTTAGACACAGGACTCTGGGTCATGTTACGCACTCCCCTCACAATGTTGTCCACTTACTGAGTGAGTTGCATTGATCTATCCATACTAAATGATGTTGAATAATTACATATCTTTCTTGATGATACTGATTTCTTATTTTGGTCACTGTTACTAATTCTCTGTTAATGTTCTCTCTTTTAACTGTATCTTTTACCAAGAAAAGCTCATTGGATTATTGTTTAATTTTGTAAACAGATGGGATTGAAGGGTTTGTAATATTATATTATTGGTGAAGGGCTGTTTTAACATCTTTGAAGTATGACTTTAGTTGAATATCTTTACAGCCATCTTGAATACATCTTCTGATATCTACAAGATTTAGCAAAAGGATAAAGCCTGGGTCGAATATCATTTTAAAATGTTCATGTTGTGTTCTATATTTTCTCCACCTACTCTCCAAATATTATAATGCAAAAGGTATCAGTAATGATTTAGTAGTATTAATTTTGTGGTCATTGTTACTCTTCGATAAATTTATTTTCATTAAATACTTAGAAGGTTTTGAAATGTTTTTCAAATATGTGAAATGTAGAACATTGCTGTCTTTTATATTAAAGAAATTAAAGAAAACGTATTGTGATTGAAATTATTTTGTCCTCCACAAGATGGCTCTATGAGTATTCTTCCAGGATTCTAATATTTATTTAAGGTAATAAAATCTTGACATTTATAATATTTTAACTCATGGGAGTTTTCAAAGAAGGAAAATCCTTTGTAGGTAGGGGCAGATGGATTTTACTGAAGGGTGAAAGGCCTTCTTCATTCTTTAAGAGCAGATTTTTTAATTTTTCCTATTGTCAGTGGTAACAGCAACCTGGTGTGTTTAAATATTTTTTTCCAACCATTTGTGTGTCAAAAAAGAAGAATCAAATATATCTTACCTTTAAAAAGAGTTTTTATTAAATTTAACCTACTGCTGCTCAAACTTTAATATGAAGGCAAATTATTTGAGGATCTTGTTAAAATGCTGATGCTGACTCAGCAGGTCTGCTGTGCAGCCTGAGGTGATATCTCACATTTCAAAAAAGTGGGCAGTTTCCACCGGTGCTGCTCGGAGAGGACCATATTTGAAATAACAAGAATTTAACTCACAAACAACTGTTTTCCTCCACTGCACCCAAACCTTTCAGGGCTCAGTGAAATACCAGCACAGTGAAGCCTGTTCACAGGTGAAACCAATTCTGTGACCCCAGATTAGTTTCCTCTGGCTTCCATGACAAACTATTATACCACAAACAGTGTTGTAAAACAACACAGGTGTATTCTTGCAGTTCTATAAGTTAGAATTCTGAAATGAGTTGCTGGGCTAAGATCAAGATATCAGTAGGGCGGTGTTCTTTTCTGGATGCTGTAGGGAAGAAGCTGTTTCCTTGCTACCCGATGCTTCTAGCATTCACCCACGTTTTTTTTGGCTTTTGTGGTCACATTTCTACCTCTTCTAGGGCAACAAAGGTGTATCTGGTTCTTATGTCACATCTGTCTGACTTACTCTTCTGTCTTCCTCTTTCTGACTTAAGAGCTCATGTGATTTAAGGTCAGCTGATCAGAACCTTATACCATCCGCAACCTAGGTTTTCTTTTGCTGTATAACAAAATATTCACAGGTTCCAGGGATTACAACATTAACATCTTTGGTTGCCACTCTGTGTAACACAGGCACCACCATGGGATTTAGTATTTTATTTCATTTTGTCGTTTGTCATATTTCCATCTTTCCCCCTATAATATAAGCTCTCTGAAAGCAGAGATTGTGCATTATATATAGTCATTCTGGAAACATTTTGAAAACCCGCTAAGTTCTAAACATTGTGCTTTGTGCTGAGGATAAAAGGATGCCCCCAGGAAACTTACAATGTGGCACAAAATCAGATACAATTCTCAGTAAATGTGAACTGAATTAAATTATACTAAAGGTCCAGGAATGTCAATATAATACCAAAGTTCTGAATAATATAATTGTGAATTCTGCCTTCTCTTTTTTTTGTACATCATGCCAAGCAGGTCACTGACAAGGCTTTATTATTACAAGAAAACTGAATTGATTTTAATACATTAGGCCTTGAAATTGGAAGCATCTGTAACTTTGTAGGATAATGAAATTCTTTCAGCTGATATAAATAGAGAACTTGACTACATAAGCAAAAGAGTTGTCCTGTGTGTTGAATTACAAGGGTATGGGGGCAGGAGCAAGAGGATTCACTTACTGAAATGCTAAAACATCTGTAGACACTTACTCTAAAATTAAAATTGATAACTTATTCCAATCAGGAAACAAAATACTCTGTTATATGCATTAAAGTTTCTCTAGGTGTAATATTTTCCTTCTCTAAAAACTGATGTTTATGTAAATAGGACTTTAGAGCTGGGTGAAACTGTAAAGACCATGGTCTCAAAGGTCCATTCCAGCTCCCAAATTATAGGATGATTTTATTTTACAGGCACGGCTAATGAGGCACAGAGATAAATGACTTCTCCAAAGTTGCACTGAGAGAGTTGCACATCTCTCAGCAGGATGAGAACTGAAGTTATCCCTGTCCTGTACTTTCTTACATTAAGTGATAATGCTAAGTTTATTGAAGAAAAGAGAGAAGAACAATAAATATAAAAGAGTATGCATTTTACAGTTTTTGTAACAATAGTTTTGTTGGCAAAGCTAATGGGATATACTCTTACTGCTAATAACTTTCCCTGGCTATAACTTTCAATCTAGTCTTATTTCTTCCTTGATTTTCTCTAAGGTACATATCCTAATTTCCTCCATGGAGCATTCTTTCACCATTTAAACTTTGATTTAAACTTTAAAAAATTATTAGGCTACCATAATGAGATTTATCAGTTACCTAGATATGATTGAACTGGATTTTTTAAATAGGTGGAATTAGTTTTTAGAATTATGTTGCTTTCATCTTTTAAGTTGTTCCTAAATTTTACTTATTGTACCTGAACAGCAGACCATCTTAGCAAGAAAACTTATTTTTGGAAGACAGGCTACTTGAAATACGGTAAGAGAGTACTTCTTAAATGTTCTTAGACACACACACACACACACACAAAACTATGTGAGATGATGGATATGTTAATTAATTTTGCTCTGGCAATTATTTTACAATATAACATATATCAAAATAGTACACACCCTAAACATTTGCAGTGTTTGTCAATTAGATCTCAATAATACTGGGGGAAAAATTCAGCATTGCATTTATATACTTAAAGATTTTTGACTTGCAATATGTAAATAACCTGTTAAATCCTGTTGAAGAGATAATCTTGATTTGCTTGCTGTAGCAAACAATTCTGAAATGAACCCTAAGAGTCCTACTGCTGTTATACACACACCTCCTCCCAATTATGCAATCAAATGCTAATCGAGGTACCTAGGTAACAGGTGTGAAGAGTTTTGCTGAGGTGATTAAGGTCTCAAAGCAGTTTACCTTAAAATAGTGAGACTAGCTTGTTGGTCCTGAGCTAATCAGGTGAGCCTTTAAAAGGGACTGGACTCTAGCTGGCAAAAGAGTTGCTAAGAGTGAGAGGTCTCCGGCAGGAGGGAGAGTCTCCCTTGCTGACTTTTAAGTTGTAGGAGACTATATCGCCTTTGCCAGCAAGGAAGCAGGGACCTAAGTTGTACAACCACCATCACTTAATTCAGCAAATAACTTGAAGGAGCTTGAAAAGAGATTCTTCCCTAGAGCCACCAGATAGAAAGGAAGTCCGGCTGACTCCTTGATTTCCGCCTTGTAAGACCCTGAGCAAAGAATCACCATGTTGTGCCTGTACTTCTGACCTACAAAACCATGAGGTAATGAATTTATGTTTTAAGTTGGTAAATTTGTGGTAATTTGCTATGCAGCAATAAAAGATGAATACTTTTGTATTTGGCTTTTTAAAAAAGTAATAATTTTTACTTGGAGAGAGCTGTCTTACCAAACACACATGACTTCGGGTGGATATTATTAGGCTCATTTAGTGTTTGTAATAAAGTGAAATTTTTTCCCCAATTAAAAGCATTGTTTTTGAAATGAAATAGTCCTTGCTAGAAAACTGGCTTTATTCAGTCATTTTCTTAAAATTTTAATAGCATAACAGGCAAGGATGTTTTAAGGAAACAAGAGTGTGGAACTGTATTGTAAAAAGTTTTCTACCCCTTCCCTTCGCTACCCTACCTCCTTTCCTTTTTCCCTGGAAGAAATCTCTCTAACCTTTTTGTTCTCTGCCACCTGCCTCCATAACTGGATAATATGCTTATAAAAGGCATTATTTAACCTTTTAGGTAATGTCTACTAGTTGTTTCCCCTGGAAGATGAGGATTTTGGCTTACTTAACATTATATTTTATCTCCACGTTGCTTCTCCCTGTATCGTCATTCCTGCAGTATATTTTCAGTTGTACTGACTTTGTTATTTGGCAGAAAAAAATCCACTTGTCTTCCTTGTCCTGGACATGGACATCTTTGTGGACTGTTAATCTGCCTCCAGCAGATGATAACAGATCTCCTAAAGGTTCAGGTACCAAGGCAGGCTCCGTGTCACTGGTTTCCTGGCATGGGCTCCCCTCTCCAGCCTCCTTAAAGCCCTGGATTCAGAGTCAGAGAAGTGTCACAGCATAGGTGATAACTGCAGAACAGGAAACAGCAGAAACCTCCTTCCCTAACAAGGATAATTAGGCCAGGTGTGGTAGCTCACGCCTGTTAATCCCAGTACGTTGGGAAGTTGAGGCGGGTGGATCACCTGAGGTCAGGAGTTCACCACCAGCTTGACCAACATGGAGAAACCCCGTTTCTACTAAAAATACAAAAATTAGCTGGCGTGGTGGCAGGTGCTTGTAATCCCAGCTACTTGGGATGCTGAGGCCAGAGAGTCGCTTGAACCCAGGAGGCAGACGTTGCAGTGAGCCAAGATTGCACCATTGCACACACACAGCGAAACTCTATCTCAAGGGGGGAAAAAAAGGATAATTGGCATCTGAGGTGTGTAAAATCAAATGTCTGTATTAACTGAACTTAACTCTAGCCCTGTGTTTCTGCTGATGGTGGAAAACGTAACTAAACATAACACTTCAAGATTTTTTTCAGTTTCTTTTGGGATAAATAGCTCTGTTCTTCAGAGGCTTATTTGCTGACTGCCTTTGATCTTTGGCTTTTCTCCGAATGTTCAGTGTCCACAGATTTCTGGTCAAAGACCCTGTCATACTGCTTGAATTGTGTATTCCCCTTGGCTCCCAAGTTTCACATTTTTACAGCTCACTATGCCTTTTCTTAGCCACAGAATTTCTCTAGGGTCTCTTGCCTTTTCTCATCCTTATTCAAACCTTGAAGCTTGGGAAGATGTGGGATTATCTCCTGAACCATCCTGGAGCTGAGGGGAGCAGTGTAAAGAAGGATACTCTGGGCTCTGTGCCAGGTCATCCCCTCTAAGGGGCTTTAATGAGAATTGAAGTATGAATCAGCTCTTAAGCTTCTGTACATTATCAAGTGTTTCCTCTTGCTCTCTTTCTCCAGTTGTTCATTAGAAACTATGTAAGTCAGGGTTCAATAGGAGAAAAAGACCAGTAGGAGATCTGTATTAAGGAATTTATTGCAAGGGATATGTTTATCCGATTTTGATGGCTGTCTGGACAAGTCTGAATTTGTAGGGCAGGTCATCAGGAAGGGCAGGATAGAACTCTGGTAGAAGTTGACGCTGCAGTCTGTAGGTGGAACTTCTGGGAAACCTCAGTTCTGCTCTTATGGGGTCACAGAATTGGTTTCACCTGTGAACAGGCTTCACCGTGCTGGTATTTCACTGAGCCCTGAAAGGTTTGGGTGCAGTGGAGGAAAACAGTTGTCTGTGAGTTAAATTCTTGCTATTTCAAATATGGTCCTTTCCGAGCAGCACTGGTGGAAACTGCCCACTTCTTTGAAATGCGAGATTTCACCTCAGGCTGCACAGCAGACCTGCTGAGTCAGCGTCAGCATTTTAACAAGATCCTCCAATAATTTGCTTCTAACTGACTAAAGCCTATCTACCAAGATTATCAAGGATAATCACCATTCCTTAAAGATCATGAACTTCAGTCACATCCACAAAATACCCTCACTATAACACCTAGACTAGTATTTGGATAGCTGGGAACTTAGAGCCCTGCCAAGTTGACACACAAAACTGACCATCCAATGAATTATTATTCAGTAGCAATCTCTGCCTGAGAGATTAGAGTAAGATCATCCATCCAGACTGCTATAACAAAGTACCATAAACTAGGCAGCTTATAAACAATAGAAATTTATTTCTTGCAACTCTGAAGCCTGGGAAATCTGAGATCCATGTGCTGGCAGATTGTGTCTGGTGAGAGCTCCAGTTCTGGTTCACAGGGCTTTCTTGCCTTGTCCTCACATGGTGGAAGGGCACAAAGCAGCTCTCTGGGGTCTTTATCAGAAGGATGCTAATCCTATTCATGAGGATTCTGCCCTCATCTAACCACCTGCTAAAGGCCACCCGTGTCCTCATACCATCACATTAGTATATGAATTCAACAGGAATTTGGGTGGGTGAAAGGAGGCACAAATATTCAGACCACAGCAACCATTTTGACAGAAAAACTTTGCTTCTATTCCTGTGTCTAACAAGTCATTTTCTACGACGTGAATGTCGGCCAGCTGTGACTGTGGTGACTATTGGAATATGGGGGCAGTGACACCATAAAAGCCCTAGGCCTTGTCTTTAGAGGACTGGCAGCTTCTGGATAGACTCCTGGAGCCCTGAGCTACCATGTAACAAGTTCCAGTTCCTCTGCAGGAGAAACCATGTCTAGCATCTTCCCAGTTGGTAACATCCTCCTGTATAGTTTTTGTTCTCAAAATAATAACCTTTCTTGTTTACAGTATTTGTTGCCTTCCGATTGTGATAGACGTTAGGCCATCTGTCTATCCTCCCCTACCTGCCTGACCGATTCTGTTATCTATTATAGATTATTGTGAAACCTAGTAGCCTAAAACAAGAACTTAGAGAACATGATTTTGTGAGTCAGGAACTGGGTTAGAGCTTTCCTTTCTGATTCTTCTACACCCCAACATTTTATTGACTTGAGTAACTTGAGCTGTTCAGCTGATAGCTGGGCAGGTCTAGAGGGTCAAAGCTAGGTCAGAGCTGGCTTTACTTATACACCTGATACCTTGGCAGAGATGGCTGGAAGGCGGGGCTCAACTGGGTTTCCCCATGTCTCTCCAAGTGGTCTCCAGCTTCCCCGTCTCTCTCTATGTGGTCTCTGGGCTTCCCCACATCATCTCTCCTGCAGTGGAGCTGGACTTTCTTACATGGTATCTCTGTTTCAGGAGACCACAGCGGAAGTTGCCATTCTCTTAAAGAGGAGATGTGGAACTGGATTGGTGTCATTGCCACCATGCTCCAATTATCACAGCAGTCACAGCTAGCCAGACCCAAGGGAAAAGCCGGAGTCCCCAGTCTTTGATGCAAAGTTGTAGCCATATGTAATTCTCCTTACGGACCTTGTCTCTAATACTTTGCTTTCTGTTCACCTTATCCAAGGCACACTGTAGCCTCTTGCTGTTCCTTGAACATCTTGGGTATATTCTGCCTTAGGACCTTGGCTTTTGCTGTACTCTTTGCCTGACCCTATCTTCTCCCACATATCCACATGCTCACCCCTGTCATGTCTACTCAAATATTTCAGTGAACCTTTGCAGACAACCCTATTTAAAACTAGGGTCTTTCTTCCCACTACTACGTACACAGTTCCTACCTACTTTTCTAGTTTATTTTTTCCGTACGATTTGGTGATATATAACATAATTTTATTTAAAAAATTGTTATTTTTTCCAAGTAAGTTTCATGTGCATGAGGATATTTGAATGTTTTTCACTGTTTATCTATATCCTCAGCCTCTAGAACTTGAATTTATCACAGAAGTTGCATGCAATAAATATTTTTGAGTGAATGGGAAGATTCAAGAAGCTTCTTATGGCTTGCTTGCTTCTTGGCTTATGAGTTTTATCTCACAAATTCAAAAATACTCAATTTGTTTTTGAATAATGAAGATCACCTAATTATGGTTTTTTCCTAAATACCCATTAGGTCATAAGGAAGGCGAGGAGAGATATTTTTGTGCTAAATGTCTCATTCATTAAGAGAAAGGTGATATTTCTGACTCTTCACCAGTAATACTTGGATCTGCATTTCCCTCATAGTGGTACTAGGTTTTTATGCCAGTCATATTTACTAAATAAATGCATGCATTCTTTGTTTGTTGCCTTATAGCCAAACATGCAATTATTGCAAGACTGGCTACCATATTACTCATGGAATTGCTGACACAGAAGAGCAAAGCAGATTGACTTATGAATGTAATAATGTTGTTTTGTTGCTTTCATTATGGTCAGTCTCTAAAAATAAAAGGAGGAAGGAAACAAGAAGCAGAATGCCATTAGGAGACAAAATGAGCCTGTCTTTTATATTCCCGTTAGCTCTGAATTTGTTTCCAGAAAAATCAGGCAGAGGGGAAAAATGTATATCCTGTAATCCATTGTGTTAATAATGTGGCATTTTTTCATTTTAAGGTTAGCTTCTTGTATTAGCAGAAAATAGTCAACTTAGAACACACTTGTCATATCTGAAGTCTAATTTCTTCGTATAATTGTTAGTTGCACAGTATATTTTACTGCCCAACTCTAAAAGCCACTTGACTTCAGATTTGTTCATTGTTGTTGTAGCTGCTTCCTTGTTATATCATTCCTCCCACTTCAGACAGTAGATGCAAGAAATGAGAGGTCATTTGTCACAGACCCTATAGTTAATACATAGGCATTCATTGTTAATGTATATTGAATACATGTAGCTTTAAATTGGGCTTCTGGAAAATTCATATTGTGATTTTAAAATAGCCTGTTTGGCAGCCTCAACTAAAAATATGGAATGCTTTATGAATTAAAATGTTGAAATGTTAGTATTTTTGCAAAAAATGAACACTCTAGGAAGAAGACATGAAACATGAATGAAGAATTCAAGAATAAATTATTAGTCACCGCCCAAATTTTAGCATGTCTTTGGTGTTATTGTTGGTATGCCAATAAGTGTTTTATCCTTTGGAGAACTGAGCAAAACTTACATGTGTCTTGCTTACCTGTGTCTTATGATGTCAATATTGGATTGAGCAATTTATTTCTGCAGGTAGACAGGGTGGTTTACATAAAACATTGCATACACACATGTATACAGTAATGTCACCTAGTGACAGGGATACATTCTGAGAATTGAATCATTAGGTGATCTCATTCTTGGCCATTGTGCTAACATTATAGTGTGTACTTACAGAAAACAAGATAGTATAGCCTACTGCACACCTAGCCCATGTTATGGCTTCTAGACAACAAACCTGTACCACATATTACTATACTGAATACTGTAGGCAAATGTAACACGTGTTAAATATTTAAAAATCTAAACATGGAAACATGGAAAAGGCACAGTAAAAATATGGTAAAAGATAAAAAGGTATACCTGTATAGAGGAGCCCCATTATGATCTTAGGGGATCACCATCATATATGTGGTATATTATTGGCTGAAATGCCATCATGCAGCAGTGCATGACTATATATACACACACATACATATATGTTTTCAAATTTTAAAAAATAGTTGGGGTTGCTGAAGGGTGTTGACAGAGAACACAGGAAAAATGCAGAGTTGCAGCCCATCAACTGCAAATGGTGCTCTTCTCATTCTTCCTCATTCATAATTTAGGAATGGGTCTTTGCTATTTTTTTATTTCTTTTTTTTTTTTTCTGAGATGGAGTCTTGCTCCATTTCCCAGGCTGGAGTGCAGTGGCATGATCTTGGCTCACTGTAACTTCCACTTTCCCGGGTTCAAGCGATTCTTGTGCCTCACTTCAGTCTTCCAAGTAGCTGGGATTACAGGCATCTGCCAATATGCCCCACTAATTTTTTTATTTTTAGTAGAGTTGGGGTTTCGCCATGTTGGCCAGCCTGGTCTCAAACTCCTGATCTCAGGTGATCCACTCGCCTTGGCCTCCCAAAGTGCTGGGATTACAGGCATGAGTCACCACACCTGGCCACTGCTTCAGTCTATGTAAGCACTCTCAGGCAGTGGTCTCAAGATTTGCTACCTATTTGAATTGGTTGAAAAGCTTTTAAAAATCCAAAACCCAGGTCATGTTCCCTGCCAATGAAATCAGAATCACCATATGGAGGACCTAGGCATTGTTGGTTTATTTTTAAAACTCCCCAGGTGATTCCAATATGAAGTCAAGTTTGAAAAACAGTGCTCTCAGACCTTGCTACTCAGTGTGCACCTTAGAATGACACCATCATGCCTGTAGCAAATGCAGAATCTGAAGCCCAGTTTCAGTACTACTGAGACGGGACCTGTAAAACAAAATTCCCAGGTGGTTCCTATGCAGATTAATCAAGAAGCATTGCCTAATAATTATGAAATGACTGATAGAACCTCACTTTTAAGCCTTTGGACAGTGATTCTAATCCACAGCTACATATTAAAATCACCAGAGAGTTTAAATGTACCCATTACAGGGTCTACCCAAGGAGATTCTGATTTAATTGATATATGGTAAGTACTGGATGTTAATGTTTTTAAAAATTGTTCCAACATGAGTCTAATCTGCTAATTGCCTTAGTTCAACTTTTCTCATTTTGCAGTAATATAAACTTGTCATCACCTAATAAATCTCTTTACTGTATAGTCATCTGATAATATTTGAAAAAGTCACTGGGAGAATTGTACCTGCTACCAAAACTATGGTAGCTCTTATACTTGACTGTGAATGTTTTCTGATTATTTATTCTAATGAAGTCTTCAGGTAGCACTCTTGAAGCTGGAGTTAAGAGGTTTTTCTGCCCTAGTTTTAAAATAGGTAGCCCTTTTCTCTGTGGTTTTTAAGCCATCTGCACAACAGAATCATCTAGGGACCATTTTAGAAAACAAGGCAGCCAGGATGCATCCACATGTGCTTTACTTTCACAGAGCCCAAGAGATCATTGAGATAGGGTGAAGGGCAAAATCACTGCTCCAGTCCCTTATGAGACAGGCCCATAATGAACTGCAGGAATGGCTAAATCAACCAGGTGTCTTACCAGAGGGACCTTAGAGACCACCAGGAATAAATTAAATATTGACTTACTCCTATGAACTTCAGTTTCTTCACCTGTTAAAGAAATAGAGATAACACCTCTTATGTTATTCTTTGTAAGAAAAATTCATACAGTATTTATAAACTACTTAGCACAGCATCAATTCCTCAATACTTAAAGCCTAACCTAACAGGGCAGGTTTTTTTCTGACAGAAGACATTCTTTTTAAGTGGTATAAATCAAGGATCTTGGCTCTTCTGTCTCCAACTTCTACATAAATTATAGCAGTTTTGTTATTTTTTTAATGTTGCATGCCCTTCAATCATAAAACAGAAAAGTAAGTACCTTTTCCTATGAAGATGGCATGGCTTACAATAATAAAAAAACAGAAGTATCTTTAATAAGCCAAATGATCCTAGTTATGATGAAAACTAACATGTTTTTTTTTTCTCCTCAGAAAACTAAGCAATTCAATTTATTCAGCTATGTGGGGCATGCTGGAAAGCTAATTATGTGGATGAGCCTGTAATCATATGTATCTTGAAATTCATTCTAAGGTTCTTTGGTTAAAGTAAGCAGCAAGTCACACCTGTTACTCAAATTTAACACGTTCATTTGTTTGTGTGCAGAAGTAAAGGAAAGCCAACATCTCCAAAGGGCACTTTGGAATAAAAAATTAAAGCTTATTTAGCATGGTCAATATGCTTCATTGCTCTGGCTGCCCAAAAAGATCCATGTCTGGATTCAAGTACACCTGTATCCAGAGGCACTCTTATGCACAGAACACCTATGCTAAGAGTTCTATGGTGTCCCCTCTGGGCCAGCCATGGGAATATGGCTCTCAACACTGCTTTATCCACAACAGCTTAACATTTATGTTTTATCATTTATCTTCTACCTAAATCTTCACTTGTAGAAAAAGTAAAGTCTCCGCCTTGATGAAACATATTCTGTTGATATATCAACTCTCCTTTTACAAAACTGTCTCAGAAAACCTAGAAACCATTTGAAGAAAATAAAAATACTGGATCTCCACTCTGAGATATTTTCAACAGTCTGTTTGAAATCTGTTTTAATAATAGATTCCTAGGAATTTTTCCCCTGGTTTTTAAATTTTCTTGTTTGTAGGAAGGCATATATCTTTTATATTTCTTGTAATAAACCTTAGATGTTGAGATATGTTGAGAGACTGTGACTATTTAATTAGAAATCTAATGCTGGTTTTCCAGCAAATGTAACCTTAGAAGTTATCACATCCAATTTCCTTTAGAGATGATATACTGAGATGTAGAATTACGTTCTCAGCCAGTGATCTGTTCATTTGGCTTTAGTGTCATACTAACCAGTCTCCATCAAAGCCTTTCAAATTCCCCATAGCTTTGAGGCCATATTGTTAATTTGGGAGAATGTGATATTTTTCTATGCCTGGCTTATTTCACTTAACATAATCATCTTCCAGGTTCAGCCATGTTTTCCCCAATGACAGGATTTTCTTCCTTCTTTTGAGGCTAAATAGCATTCTATTTTGTATATGTACCACAGTTTCTTTATCCACATATCCATTGATAGGTTGACTTCATATCTTGGCTATTGCAAATGATGTTGAAATAAACATGAGAGTGGAGATATCTTTTCCCCATATTATTCCATTTCCTTTGAATATATACCCAGTAGTGGAATTGCTGCATCATAAAGTAGCTCTATTTTTAATTTTTTCAGTGACCTCCATTCTATTTCCCACAATGCCTTACTAATATACATTCTAAAGTGTAGTGTGCAAGGATTCTCTCTTCTCTACATCTTCAACCCTTTTGTCTTTTTAATAAACAGCCATTTTAGCAGGTCTGAGGTAACATCTAATTGTGGCTTTAATTTGCATTTCCCTGATTAGTGATGCTGAGCATTTTAAAAATACATCTGTTGGATATTAGTATTTCCTTTTTCGAGAAACAGCTCTTCAGGTCCTTCGCCTGTTTTTTGACTTGGGTTTTCCTGCTATTGAGTTGTTTGAGTTCTTTATATATTTTGGATATTAACTCATTATTAGATGTATGCTTCACAAATACATTTTCCCATTCTGTAGGATGTCTCTTCACTCAGTTGTTTCTAGGCAATACAGAAGCTTTTCAGTTTGATGTAATACTGTTTGTCTACTTTTGCCTTTCTTGCCCTTGTTTTTGGGGTCACACTCTGAAAATCATTACCCAGACCAAAGTCATAGAAATCTGTTTTCTCCCGGTTGTTTACAAAGTCTTTCATCTATTTTGAGTGGGTTTTTTATAGGGTAGGAGATGCTGGGCACAGCTTTATTCTTCTGCATGTGGATACCCAGTTTTCCTAGTGTCATGTATTGAAGGGGTTGTTCTTTCTCCTTTATCTTGTATTGGACCTGCAAGTGGGGGGTCAGTTTCTTTCTTTCTTAAAAAATAAATTTAAAAATGCAGTTGCATTCTCATGATAGCTGTTTTTTTGTGTTATTTTGGTTTGTTTTGTTTTCTGAGAAATAGTCTCACTCTGTTGCCCAGGCTGAAGTGCAGTGGTGTGATCTTGGCTCACTGCAATCTCTACTTCCCAGGCTCAAGCCATTCTCCCACCTCATCGTCCTAAGTAGCTGGGATTGCAGGCGTGTACCACCATGCCTGGCTAGCTTCTGTATTCTTTGTTGGTATGGAGTTTAGCCATGTTGGCTAGGCTGGTCTCAAACTCCTGACCTCAAGTGATCTGCTTGCCTCAACCTCCCATGCTGGGGTTACAGGCCTGGGCCACTACACCTGGCCGTGATAGCTGATTTTACTGTCAGTTCTAAAATGAGGACAGATAGCGGTGAGCTGGTAAGTTCAGGGAAATATTAAGTACAAACATATCTAGAGCCTCTAAATAGAGGATTTGTATTTTTTTCAAGGTACCAAATTCAGAGTTTAATTAACAAAGTCAACTGGGCTTAGATTTAAAGTTCATTCCCAGTGGCAGAGGGACAGAAATAGATTATTAATCAACAAGGAAGATTTGGAAAGATGGTCACTGAGACCAGAAAATGAATGATTATTTTCTAAGCTTATCCAATCTCAAGGAAGGGAAGAATGCAGTAAGATATTAGATACTTAAAGGCCACACTAAAAGATGATTCAAAATGTTCATGTTTATTACTCATATTTCTTTCATTAAATTTATCAACCCACTAAATCAATTATATTGATACATTTATCATAATTTTGAAGTTATAGCATAACTTCATTCATGGTTTAATATTACAAGTTCACCTCATGTTTGCCAAAATAAAGATACCTTCAAAGTGAGCTCTAATTTAAAATAATTAGATTTTAATTTAAAATAAAATAATCTTGCATACATGATATGTAAATAGGTAAGGTTATCTTAGAGGTTAAAAAAAAAAGTCACATAAGAAAATACTAAGAAGTATGGACACAAAATAATTAAAATCCTATATTGTACATAAAGTCTGTAATTTTATTTATTTTTTATTTTTTTTTTAGAAAAAGAGAGAAAAGAAGAAAAAGAAATAAACAGCAAAAGAAGGAAAAAAAGAAAGAAAGAAAAAGAGGAAGAGAAAGGGAGAGAGAATGGGATTCTTGTTTTATTGCTCAGGCTAGAATATAGTCTAAAAATGGATATTAAAAACCTCTTTTATGCCAATAATTGTGTTTAACAATGGAGACAGGAAGGAATAGGGGATGAA
>CAUYQU010007546.1:0-17570 GCA_963574635.1 Cheracebus regulus
GAGACAAAGTCTCTCTCTGTTGCCCAGGCTGGAGTCCAGTGGCGCGATCATGGCTCCCTGCGGCATCTGCCTACTACGTTCAAGCAGGTCGCATGCCTCAGCCTCCCTGTGGCTGGGACTGCAGGCATAAGCCACCACACCTAGCTATTGTTTGTATTTTTAATAGAGATGGGATTTTGCCTTGTTGGCCAGGTTGGTCTCAAATTCCTGACCTCAAGTGATCCACCAGCCTTGGGCTCCCAAAGTGCTGACATTACAGGTGTGAGCCACCATGCCTGGCCTCAGTCTATGTAATTTTCAATGTCATTATCTAGTTAAAACCTAGGCTTAAAGTGCTCAAAGATAACCAAGACAGTTCCTAAACTGCCTTTCGCTTTGATGATCCAAGAACATGAGGAAGATAAAGCAATACTATTCATTTGAAGAGTCAAAGAAATAGAGTAAGAGGCAGCACAATGATTATAGAATGAGGCAGGGAGAAGGGAGACAGGAAAAAATACTCTCAAACACTGAAGGGTCTTTCTGCCAAAACTTCTCAAGAAATGTTAAAACTCTAAATTACAGAGCAACCCTATGAAATTACAGAAAAATGGACAGATTAAGAACTTTCCAGGGTCTCAACAAAAAATGAAGACACACCTGGCTTTCAAGCTTCTGTTCAATATTTGATGCAATTATTTTGCAAAGCACTTTAGATAATATTCTCACCAAAGAACAATTCTGTTTATTTAGTTTTGTCTTTAATTCCATTTTTAGGCAGCAGGAATGCTAGAAAATGCTACCAATACAGATGATATTTCTAATGTAAAAAAACAAGGAACTCAAGTTTTCTGAATATTTGGTATGCAATATTCTATATATTATTATTTAACTGTCTTTTTTTTACTCATAAAAGATTAAAATATGTTATGGGAATGGTAATGATACATAATACATATTTAAGTGCTTAATAATTTACACTTTGTTAATTATTTTGACTGATTTTGGGTAAAGATTGTTACAACACATAAGCAGGCCATCTGCTGCTGTTAGAATTATTAATAAATACTCCCTGAACTAAGTATTTTAATTAAAAATAAAATGCTGCATGTATTAAAGCCCATCTTATGTGGGATGCTCGAAAAGGAATTAATAGTGTATCCAGCTGCCAATATCTAAATAGTTTGAAAATATTACAAACTTTTATTCATGAGAAAATGCCTGGATTTGGATGATTAGGGAGCAATCTGCTGAGTCCTCTGAAGCCTTCTACTGTGGAGAATCCAAGAGAACATGAATCAATGAAAATAATATTCCCTTTTTTATATACTGTTTCACAAAATTAAAAGTGAGTCAGACCAGTGCAAAGGTTTTCTTCTTCTTAACGCTATCTTTTTTACTTGTAACTTGGGAAGTAGAGCAATTAGTATTAATCATTTGACAATCAGGAGTCACCTTGGAAACTATGAACTTATTTTGTGATAGTGTACTGTTAAAAGCCAGTCTCTGCAGTCAGCCAAGGTTTGAATACTACCTCCTCGTTTTCTAGCTATGTGACCCTGAGAAATTAACTCAATCATTCTGTGCCTCCATGTTCCCATCAGTAAACTGAGAATAGCAGTGTTATCTCCTTTGTATGGATATAATAAGGAATAAGAGTTAATAACATAATGGAACTGACTAAGCACTTTATACTAAACAAGTGATTAATAAATAATGGATCTTGGAATTATTACTTTAGCATTACTGTCATTACTCAAAGTACCTTTGCAACTTTTGTTTGAAGATTGCTTTTGAAAGACAAGTCACATGCTTTTGCATTTTCCTGAGGATATAGCATATCCTCCGGATTCAGTTTTTGAAGTTGGAACTGATTTTTCTTTTGTAATTCAATGTCAATTGGAACAAAGGGAAAGAGGAAAGTGAGGAAAGTTGGTAATGCCATTTTTAATCTAAAGGGACACATGACAAGTAAGGAAAGATGTATGTACAGTTTCTAAATTTTCAGAAACCTACTGTACCTATGCATGACTTTTAATCACTATTAAAACACAAGATCAATACAGGGAGTGAGGGAGCAATTGATGAGGAAAAGCAGGAAGAAAGAGGTAAGGTTTAGAAAAGAAAGAAATTAGGTAGAAAGTTCAAGAAAATAATAAACATAAGAGAGACTCAAGAAGAGTCAAGAAGTCTGGAGCTCTGAATCAAACTTCTAAGAAAAAAAAGTTTCCTTTCTTTTTATGTCAGGCCTTTGAGACTGAAGGTTTAGGTTGTACTCTTGATAGTGCTGTTAACATGCATGGACTCTGACCCCTGGTATAAGGTAGCAAGTCCCTGCCCACGATGACAAGACTCCGCTACAAAATGGGGCTCATTCACATGCCTAGAAGCAGCCGGGTTTGGGTAGCTATTACACATGAGATATTCAAGCACTAACTTGAGGCAGCACAGTTTCCACTGCCACAGTTCCCTGCAGCATGTGGGCCTGTGGGGAAAACTGGAGCCCTCTCTGAATGAAAGATTAATCTGTTTTTTCAAGTCCTTAAAACTGCACAAGGCACATTCACTTATACCATTGGATTAGATCACCAGAACTACTCTGTAAAATCGCTATTGTTATCCCAGCTTTAGAGATTAGAAAACTGAGCCTCAAGGAGCATAAGTGGCTTTCTTCAGGTCACAGAGCCATAAAGTGCAAGAGTCAAGTGTCAACACAGAATTCAAAGCTAATTGCTTTTTATTGTCTGCCCTAGTGGTTTTCAAACTGTGCAGCGTAGAAACCCCTGGCTCCTTTTGGTGCCTTAAGGAGTAGCACAGAGGTAAAGTGGTCCCTGAGCAGCCCACTCTCTGCCCCTCCCACCCTCGGCCCTTCTACTCCACAGACAGCTCTGGTGATGGGGTTTAGACATCAAAGTCCAAGCAAAAATTTTTTAGCAAAATCATTTTAACTAAGTTTTTTTTTTTTCAAAATTAATCTGGAAATCCCTTCATTACAAAGTCCCTGAGAATACCATTTCCCATATAACTCTTTCAATTGGAAGATGCTCATTACAACAGATTGCACTCATTCCAGGACTGACAGACATGACCAAATTCTTGCTTCATAACAGCACTTCCAGGCTTATTAGTTGGTATATGCCTAGTTCATTCCACACAATAATGTAGTAACTTCACAGTCTATCTTATCTAATGTAAACTGTTGAAATGATTTGCAATCTGTCTTCCCACCAATGAGTGACATGAACTGATCTGACTGATAATATTGCCAAATAATCACCAATAGAGAAAAGTTTGATCTAGATCAATGCTGCTCAAGGTATGATCAGCAAACTGTTACTGGGTCTGAGATAGGAAATCTGTGCCAGAGCACAAATCTACACATTGCTTCCTTCACATGGAGAAAGTCTTGTTACAAAACAAAAACAAAAGTTAGCTGAATTAAGCAGAGTGCTGAGTTGGGTTACATTCTAGGACTGCTCCTTGTGTTGTTCCTAAACAGAAACAGTTTGTCTAGGACGCATTGATTGCACTTTTCTAAATTTCAAAGGGGTTTTGGCCTTAGAAACTTGCTTCCCACCCAAACGGTTATGATCAGTTTTCTCAGCTGCCGGCCTCTCTTCCTATTCCTTCTGCCTTTATTGCCTGCTCAGTGCCCTAGCCTCTAAATGCCAGCCTTTTCTGTGACCCTGTCTTTGGACTGAGATCATATCCTTGAGTCTTGCTCTCTTTGCTCATGCTGAATGAATTTGCTGAATCTCTGACTTCAAAAACCTTTTATATACACTTTACTTTTATCTCTGACCCTGACTTTTCTTCTGAGCTTTAGACTCTATTTTTAATTGCCCACTAGCCATCTTTATCAGATTTTAGTACAGGTACCTAGAATTTAATATTTCTAATGAAAAAGAATCTGCCCCATACTTCCTTCTCAACTATATAGTCAAAACTGTTATATTGTTAAAATTGCACAATGACAAATTTAAGAGGAGAGAAGAAAAGGAGAGAACAGAGAATAAAAGTTTTGGCTGTGTATCAGAAAATTCCAAGGAACTCATTAGTTTTAGTAATGATTGCATTAAGAGGCTCCCAGAAAATGTCATCAAAATCTAGTTTTTCATCTCGGAGCTCAGCTGTCTTCTGTTCTGGCTCCTCCATTCTGTAGTGTAGTCAGCAATTTCAGAATTATATCATCTCTTCTCAGGAAGACAAACCCAAAGAAAGATCCTCTCCTCCCAGTGTATCAATATATGCCAAGAATATCCCATACTGTGATTTGCCATCTATGGTACTGGCAACAGAGTCAGCTACATTTCAAACATGGACTGTAGACAGGAGGCAGGATCCATCTCCAGTGGATACATGGAATTGCTTTCATATAAAAGATAATGGGGCAGGGTGTGGTGGCTCATGCCTGTAATCTCAGCATTTTGGGGGCTGAGGCGGAGGATCATAAGGTCAGGAGTTCCAGACCAGCCTGGGCAATATGGTGAAACCCAGTCTCTACTGAAAATACAAAAATTAGGCAGGCGTGGTGGCAGGTACCTGTAGTCCCAGCTGCTCAGGAGACTGAGGTAGGAGAATTGCTTGAACCCGGGAGGTGGAGGTTACAGTGAGCTGAGATTGTGCCACTGCACTCCAGCTTGGGCGACATGGCAAGACTCAGTCTCAAAGATAATGGATTTTGGGAGGCATAAAAAATAGACAGCCATAATATTCAGCCTAAATATGCATTAACTTCTCTAATATCTTTGGTCAATCAACTTGCCAGGCATCCACTCACTTCTAATCTGGGAAGTAGGTAAACCTCATCTACAACTTCTCTATAACCACCCAAATCCAATCCTATATCCATATCCAAGAACAAATCTTGTTTCTACTTCTGAAGGGTGTATAAAATCTGGCCTCCACTTTCAATCCTAATTGCTATCGTCTTTTTTTTCTCTTACTTAGATTATTGTACTAATTATTTCAACCGATTTTCCTGCCATCAGTTTCTTTTCTTCCATTCCATCTGTTTTTCTCATTAAATCCTAGATTTTTAAATACAGAATAAAATAACAATTTCCGACATTAGTTCATGCATTTTTTTCATAAAAAATTCTGTTCACTACACTTGAAATATCTATAGAAGAGACAACCAGTCCCAAGAAAATCTATCAGAACACATCTTCCAAGGGATTTCTGGGTTCATCTATTTTGAAATTCTTTAAGTCTGTTAATTCCATAATGCCTCACAAATACCTTCCTCCTCATCTATCTGCTCTTTTCTTAAACTCTCTTCTGCTGCACTGTATGTCCTTCCCTGCTGTGACTCTAGCTCCTACTGCCCTCTTTTCTTCTAAAGCTTTTAACTATACCTGCAGGAATCCCAATCACCCTCAATATCTTTCCATTGCATTCCTGCCTAACAGAAACTTGGCTTTCCCTGAGGACTCCATCTCCTCTGTAGCCCTCTTAACTGGAAGATGCTCATTACCACTGAATACACTCATTCCAGGGTTTTTAGATGAGGAAATCATCATTCTTGCTTCTCAGATGCACCTCCAGGCCAATTCTCAGTCACTGAGACACTGAAAACAATTATGTCTGGTAATAGCACTGTCTTCATCTCTTCAGCTACTGAATGACAATCGCTGCTCTCTTTTTCATTCACGGAAGACCTTAGTACCAGAATCAGTAAGTTTCCTTTTAGTTCATGTTCTGCCACGGTCCTGAGTTACTTCAACGTGCATCAGTAAGACCCAACTGGTAACATAATTCTTCCATTAATTTTCCTCATTTTTAGTGACTTTGACCTCATTTCTTCTGAAATATTTCACTCTTATATCGATATCTTAGATAAGTCATTCACACACAATTTACATTTAAAGAACCCCGCTCTCCAACCACGTCCTCCTATCTTTTCTGCTCTCTTACTCTTTACCTCCCATTGCGCCTTTCCTTTTTGTCATAGGGATTTCCAATTTCTTGGCTCCTCTATTTTATTCCCATCAGCAGTTTCTTCTGTTCACTTCCTGGACTAACTAGCTTAAAGCCCATTATAGTACATTTTCCTCAATATCTTCACATTTTCCTCCCCCCCATTGTTTCATAATTTAATTGTTCTAGAAGACAGTAAACTGGATGAATCCATCTCAATTTTTAAGGCCTCCATCTAGTCTTCTGAGAGCTGCCATTGACCTTTTTCCTTCAAGTTTTATTTCAGCTCACATGTCTTCATCCCCATCAAACCCAAGAATATTATATGATTATTTTACAGAAATAGTAGATCACCTCATAATGTGCTTGATCTCTTTATATGCCTATCTCCCTCTATTGACACGCTGAAAACAAAAGGTATGTCTTAAAAACACCATTTTTAATACTGGTGTTTAGCACACTCTAGTTATTGAGTGGACATTATTAAACAGATGCCATATTGTTACATTATTCATCTTTCATGCAGTGGAGTATATGTTTCATATATAAATAAAAAGTACCAGACATTTTTATTATTCAATATGTTAGATTTCAATTTATACTTACTATCAAATAATGTATTATTTTTACAAAGAAAAAATTATAATTTTTTTGCTCCTTTTTAAAGAATCTTAATTACTCAAGTTATTGTAATGGAAATGGTGTTTTGGTTATTTAAGACAAATTGGATTTGGTACAAAAATAGTTAAACAGAATTGAGGACACAGAAATAGACTTAAAAATAATAGTCACCAATTTCATGACAAAGTTGGCACTGTGTTATGGTGGAGAATGTATTATCTCTTTAGTAAGTTATGTATGGCCCACTGGGCTTTCATCACACAAAGTACAAAAAGGCAAGTAACTTGAACATGTGAACACATTTTACAAAAGCAATTAAAGCAAATGACCAATAAACATAGGTAATGGCACTTAACCTTATTAGTCTTTAGGGCTACCCTCTGATGGAATGACTAAGATGAAAGATAAAAATGCCAAAATTACAAAAATATGGAGCCACTAGAATTCTAGTACATCATTGGTGAGGGTGTTCATGGCACAGCCACTTAAAAAGCTGTTAGTATCTATTAAAGCTAAACATATATATGTATATGTATAAACATACACTTGCATATGTGTATAAACATATATATATGTTTATATATGTAAACATATGTGTGTATTCATGTGTGTATATATATGTATATTATATATATACACATATATATATGACCTAGTAGTTCTTCTGCTAGAATTATGTTGTGATTTTCACTAAAAGATATGTATGAGAATGTTTATAGTTGCACTATTTACAAAAGCTCCAAGCTGGAAACAACCCAGCTGCTTAACAATGATAGAATAGATAAATAACTTGAAGCATAATAACAGAATGGAATATTATGGAGCAATGAGAATAGATTATAGTACAACATGCAACAATGTGGATAAATCTCACAAACATGAATTTGAGCAAAAGAAGCCACACACAAAAGATCCCATGCTATTTTATTTAATGTATATGAAATATACAAATAAGGAAATCTAATATATGTAGTCAGAAGTTAGGAGAGTGATTATCTTTGGTGGGAAAATGCTGAGTTAGTCACATGAAAGAGTCAGATAAATAACTTCTGGGTGCTGGATACAAAGATGTTTTCCAAAATTCACACCTATGTGAGTTTACAATATATGTAATTTATATATATATATATGTAAAATACTTCCATAAAAAGCTTAATTACCTCAAAATAATAAAAGCCACTTATGACAAGCCCATAGCCAACATCATAGTAAACAGGCAAAAGCTGAAAGCATTCCCTTAAAGAACTGGTAAAGGACAAGGATATCCTCTCACCGCCCCTATTTCACATAGCACTGGAAGTCCTAGCCAGTGAAATCAAGGAAGGAAAGGAAATAAAAAGGCATCCAAATAAGAAAAGAAGAAGTCAAATGATCACTCTTCACTGATGATATGATTCTATACCTAGAATCATATAGTATCACATATATTCTATACCTAGAATCCAGAAATCAAAGGCTCCTAGGGCTGATAAAAAATTCAGTGAAGTTTTAGGATACAAAATCCATGTATAAAAATCAGTAACATTTATATACACCAACAGTGTCCAAGCTGAGAGCCAAATCAAGAACACAATTCCATTTATAATAGCCAAAAAATGAAATACCTATGAATACATTCAACCAAGTTTGCAAACAATCTCTTTTAGTTTTTAGAAGAACAATCTCTTTTAGTTTTTAGAAGAACTAAAAAACACTGCTAGAAGAAATCACAGATGACACAGATGAAAAAACATCCTATGCTCATAAACTGGAATAATCAATGTTGTTAAAATGGCCATAGCACCCAAAGCAATCTACAGATTTAATACTATTTCTATCAAGCTAACAATGTCATTTTGCACAGAATTAGAAAAATCTATATTCTAAAATTCATATGGCATGAAAAAAGAGTCCAACACCCAAAACAATGCTGAGTAAAAGGAACAAAGCCAGGGAAGCATCACACTACCCAACATCAAACTGTACTGTAAAGATACCATAACCAAAATGCATAGTATTAGTACAAAAGCAAACACATAGATGAACGGAACAGAATAGAAACCCCAGAAATAAAGCTTCACACCTATGGCCTTCTGATCTTTGACAAAGTCAACAAAAGTAAGCAGGAGAGAAAGAACTGTGTATTCAATAAATGGTGCCGAGATTGCTGGCTAGCTACATGCAGAAGAATGAAACTGGACCCCTACCTTTTACCATATACAAAAATTAACTCAAGGTGAATTAAAGATTTCAATATAAGACCTCAAACTATAAGAATGCTAGAAGAAAAGCTAGGAAACACCATTCCAAACATTGGCCTTAGGAAAGAATGTAAGACCAAGTCTTCAAAAGCAATGGCAACAAAACAAAAATTGACAGTTGTGATCTAATTAAACTAATGAGCTTGTGCGCAGCAAAAGAAACTATCAACAGATTAAGAGACAGCCTACAGAATAGGAGAAAATATTTACACACAATGCATCTGACAAAGGTCTGATATCTAGAATTCATAAAGAATTTAAACAATTCAACAAGAAAAAAACAAGTAGCCCCACTAAAAAGTGAGCAAAAGACATGAAAAGACACTTCTCAGAAGTCATCAAGTGGCCAACAAACATATGAAAAAATTTTCCACATTATAATCATCAAAGACATGCAAATTAAAACTACAAAGAGATACCATCTCACACCAGGCAGAATGGCTGTTATTGATAAGTCAAAAACAATAACATATTGGTGAGGCTGCAGAGAAAAAGGAACATTTACACATTATTGATGGGTAAATTAGTTCATCTACCGTAGAAAGCACTTTGGAGGTTTCTCAAAGAACTTAAAACAGAACTACCATTTGACCCAGCAATCTCATTACTGGGTATATATCCAAAAGAAAACAATTTTTCTACCAAAGGGATGTGTGGACTCACATAGTCATCACAGCAATATTCGCAATAGCAAAGACAACAACCTACGTGACATCAATGGTGGACTGGATAAAGAAAATGTGGTACATGTGGAATACTACACAGCCGTAAAAAGGAACGAAACCATGTCCTTTGCAGCAACATTGGATACAGCTGGAGGCCATCATCCTAAGCAAATTAATGCAGAAACAGAAAACCAAATACCTTATATTCTCACTTGAAAGCAGAAGCTAAACATTGGGTAGGCATAAAGATGGCAGCAACTGACACTGGAAACTACTGGGTGAGAGAGGGACAGAAGGATCAAGGGTTGAAAACCTGTTGGATACTATGCTCACTACCTGGTAAGAGGATCAATTACACCTTAAGCTGCAGCCTCATTCAGTATACACATGTAACAATCCTTCGTACATACTTCCTGAATTTAAAGTTGAAATTTTTAAAAAGTTAATGTATTTGATACCTATGGTACATAAGGCATCTTTGAAATGAGATGTTAAAAGAAATAAATATATAAATGCATAAATTGAGGGCAAACAAGGAAAGGGCTAAAGTTCAGAGTAAACTCTTGTGAATTTAATATAAAGGCCTATGATGCTTAGCAAGTCATAAAACATATAAACTATTCAAAATTGAATCATAGATTTACTTGGGTTCAGCTCTAAGGCCTCCTTCAATCCAGGTTGACATTATTTGTGTACTACTAACTTAAAAAACGTTTTCAGTACATTTCAAGAGCCTTGTACACTAGAATAAACATAGTTTGTAATTCACCATCCTCCTCTATCTTTATCACAACAGAATAAACTGTTCTGTTTTGTCCTGAATGATCATTTGGCATTACTTTTCACTTTTAATTATCTTTACACACAAAGTTTTCCAGAAATTCTTGGTGCCTATAAACAAAATTTGCATGTCAGAAACAGTGTCTTATTTTTAAAAGGATGTTTGCTTCCTAATTTAAAAGTTATATTGCTTTTGGCACATACTGAAAAGAAAAGCCATCAAATAAGATGTAGGTAGTGTTAAATGACTGAAGATTATAAAAAGCTTTTATAACCTGGAATCCCAAGTTACACACTAGCTAAGAGGCATTCAAAGAATGTGACACTTTATGGCAAAGTATAAAGAAAAGTTGCTATAGTAAAGCAATTTATTTTCTTTTTTTGTTGTTCTGCACTCATCTGTGATAAACACAGCGAGAAAAGATTACAGGTGGTTATTTAATAGGCAGAAAAATCAAAGCTAAACTATCCATTTCTGAAGAATACCTTTAGGTAAAAGAGAAAGCCTATTGTCATTGAGAAACATTAAGCTAATTAATAACTAACTTAGGAATGTGCTTTGGTCATTACAAGATTTAACAGCAATAAACATCAGTGTTTTAAAAACTATTTGTACAAGACATTTCATAGAAGAGTAAAAATAAAATCTGATAGCATGTATTTAACTCAGGTAGATAGATAGCAGATCTACAAAGTTATGGCACATTGGTTCTTTTCCAAATTTATAATCTGAGATGATTATAACATTTACACAAGCATTTTTACAGTACAGGCACTCTGCTAACTAACTAATATGGGTTATCTCCCTTAATAATTATAATAAAACCTCAAGGTCATGTAGTAATTTCCAACTATGGCTGCCATCAATTATTTCTTTCCCAATACAAGCATGCTGTCTATTAAGAGATAGAGTCTAATTTCCCTCTCTTGAACCTGAGTTGGCTTTGTGATTTCCTTTTGATAATTAGAATTTTGACCTCCTAGGTTATGAAAAGCCTTAGAACTTCTATTTGGGCCTTTTAGAATGCTTGGTCTCAGAACGCTCCTTTGAACCAGCCATTTTTCTATGAGAAGCCCAAGCCCAGAGCCAGATTCATAAGCATGCAACTCGTGCTGGTACTATCTTGAAATTCTTAATAATTTTAACAAGAAGCTCCATACTTTCATTTTACACTAGGATCTATAAATTATGTAGCTGATCCTGTCCAAGCCACAGGCTGAATTCCCACAAGACAACCAGAATTACATGCCCACTATGTCAGTGAGCCACCTTGGACATTCAGCCAATTTGAGCATTTAAATAACAGTAATCTCAGACAACATCTGATTACAACTTCAGAAGACAGCTTCCCAGCCAAGCCCAGTCAATGCCTATAACCATGAGAAACAGTAAAATATTATTCAAAGACCTTAAGTTTGTCTTGTTACCTGCAACAGATAAGTAAGACATATAGGTACTGTTATTAATTCATTCATTCCTTATAATAAGCCTATGCAGTACTAAATGTTATACTCAATTTGTTTTGCTTTGTTTCGTTTTGTTTTGAGACGGGGTCTCACTGTTTTCACCCAGGATGGAGTGCAGTGGAGTGCTCTCGGTTCACTGCAACCTCTGCCTCCCAGGTTCAAGCAATTCTCCTGCCTCAACCTCCTGAGTAGCTGTGAATACAGGCACCCACCACCACACCTGGCTAATTTTTGTACTTTTAGTAAAGACGGGGATTTTGCCATGTTGACCAGGCTAGTCTCCAACCCCTGACCTTGGGTGATCTCCCCTCCTTGGCCTCCCAAAGTGCTAGGATTACAGGGGTCAGCCACTGAGCCTGACCTATACTGACTTTTAGAACAATTTTTCTAAGAGCACAGTTAAAAGGTGCTGTCTGGTGTTGTCTAAACACATAGCCCAAGACCTAGATTCCTAATCTTAATAGTAAGCGTCTGACATACAGCAATATTACATGATTTTCATTTGTATTTTTTCTATTTTTGTTCCATTAGAATTATTCTCTAGATTCCAATCAAACAATTTCATTTATATATAATTCCAAATTATCACTGATGAGATTTCTAAGAGTAATATCTCAGGTTGCACCTTCCAGTACCTCCTGATTTCCTTAAAGTTTCTAAACCTTAATAATTGTAGGTATGTCCGTTTTAATGCCAGCCAATTATGCTAATGGTAGTGCATTACTCATTCCCAGTGATGTATGTTCAACTTTTATGATTAATGTCCTCTTCCATCCCCTGCAAGGTCATCATTAATTCCTAATTGCTCAAAATTATTTTCCCACACATACACACCCACGAGGCCCTTGTGATGGGAATTCATTTCTCAAAAGGGAATTTAAGACTAAGTCTCAGATGTTCGAAAACTGATGAACCAGGTAGTTGACCTGAATCAGCTAATTAAGCTATAGGAAGTCACCAGGGAAAGAAAAAGCATGTCATTAAGTTCACTGTGCTGAAAAGTACCAATCTCAGGGTTCCTAGGAAAGCAAAGAGATACATTAAACAGAATTTTTTTTTGAAATTTTGTTCCATTTTGACTATGATTTAACTTTTTTGTTTCTGGTATTAGCCTAAAGCACTTGAGTGAGACACCTAATAAACCACTTCTTCATTGAAATTGTTAATTAATTATAAGCCTGAAAGTGAACTCTGAATTATTCTTCAGTTTGGGTTTGAATTGTTTCAAATTAAGTTGGATGAGTGCTAAGGAGCAAAAAAAATTTTTTAGAAATAATTTCTCTTCTAATGAGAGCTTTTTTCAGAGAATATAATTCATGCTTGAAATACATCTGTATTCAAACACGCAGCACAACCCACAAGGCATATATACATATGTGTATATGAATATATCTTTCTAAAGAACAACCAGAATTCTATAACAGTAATTTATGTATTACTTTTTAATTAAGAGGTAAATATTGGCTACCTATTTGTAAAGCCAAAATGTAATTACTATAAAATGCATTATCACTGACCACTATATTCCAGGCTTCTTAGTATCTTTTTTCCAATTATTCCTTTACAAAAAGTAGAATATTAACCCCCTAAATACTTCTAATCTACTATCCTTCTCAAATAAATACATTTTAAAACACAACAACATTATAGCATCTGATTTCTCCTGTGATCTCATTAAATGCTGAAGCTTTTTTTTATTCAATTTTACTTTAAGTTATGAGCAGAATGTGCAGCTTTGTTACATAGGTATACGTGGGCCTTGGTGGTTTGCTGTACCTATCAACCACATGCTGAAATGTTTAAAATGCTATTTAAATTTTCAATAAAAACACTGAATTATTTTATGTGTCACAGATTTTAAAAATAGAGCATAGTAAATATGTTTTAAAATTTTTGGTGACAAAAAGTTGTCAGTATTTTGTCATTTCTATATTCCGAAATATGAAAATATACTTCAGGGCTTGAAGATACATAGATGATATTTGATAAATGCTTCCAGAATGAATGAATGAATGAATGAATGAACAAAGAAGCCTGATCATAACTCCATAATTTCTCTAAATAACAGGCCAGTTTTATAATTGTTACTTTCTTTCTTCTCTCAGCAATACTGAGAAACCAAGTGGCCCCTCATCAGAACCATGGAATTGAGAGGAAACTTTTCACTAATATAAAACTAAAGAAAACATAGTTGTTTATGTGTTACGTAAGATGCAAATAAAAGGCCCTGTTTAATTTTAATTCCACATTAAAATGTATTGATACATTGATTGTGAACTTCACAGAGAAAGCTGTATTATCTGCTACTTCATCTCCAGTACCTAAGCACAAGTGGCCAGCACATACTGTACTCAGCTAACGCTTGCTAATTAAACATATGAATGAATTTAACTTTATTGCTTTATGACTTTTTTATATGATAATCTAAAACACTATTCCAACTATGAAAGTTTGAAAAGGATTTTCCAGATTGCCACAGTGTCTCTATTCCATTCCCCATTGATTACTGCTAATTGTTAGCCACTATGCATAGTAATCTGAAATATTTTCCTTAGAGGAAAGCATTGTAGATTATTTAAAACCTTGCTTTTGGGAAAAACAACAAACTGAATGTTTCTCCTTTTATTTGGTTGATGAATCACTTTATCTAATTGTATTATCTATTGCTGCATAACATATCATCCCAAATTTAGTGACTTAAACATACAGTATTTATTTTCTCTAATACTTTTTTTGGAGATCAGAAATTCAGAAACAGAGCAGGGTCTGTGAGGTGGCAGTCTGATACTAGCCAGAGCTGAGTCATCTGGAAGGCTTGTCTGGGACTGGCAGATTCATTTCAAAGGTATTTTCATCTCAAGACTGCCAAGTTGATTCCTCTCTATGTGGGATATTTTGGTGTTTTCATGACATGGCAGCTGGCTTTCCCCGACTCAGCAATATAATAAGCCGAGGAAGAAGCTATAAGGCCTCTTGTAACCTAGTCTTGAAAGTTATGTCATACTTCTGCATTATTCTATTGGGAACCCAAGTCAGCTCTGATTCGTGGGTAGGAGTAAATGGGTATGAATCCTCAGGGGGAAAAAAGAGTGATCTTTAAGGAACATCTTACAGACTGGCCATCATACTAATTTTGTATGTAAAAATATGATACAAAATCATGTAAGTGCTTACATTATTTGAACTATGACAAAAAAAAATTGCCATTAATTCTAGAGAAAGCTTTTTCACCTATATTGCTACATACTTTGATCCTTTAGGCTTTAAGTTAAATTGTCTTAAAAGGTTTCTCATGAACTTTTAGTTTCACAGCATTGGAATAACCATTTAAGCATAGTTAATGTGTTAGCTATAATTTCTTTATTTTTATTTCTTTGCTTATTGACTTTATTCCAATAAATTTGCATTTGACATATACAAAGTAATAAAACCATAGAAATTTTCATTGGAATCATTTGAGTATAAATAAGGTCATTTCCCTTTAAAGTGCTTTCCCCAAAGTGTTTCCACTCAACCTTTTGAATAGAGCAGGGGCAGCCTAAGTTCAGGGACTAATATCATAGGGGAAAAAAAGCAAACCCAAATAAGGAAAAAAGAAGGAATACAGATATGAGACACAGATGAACTACTTAAATTATGGGAATCTAGGGTTGATGAAGCAGCCACACAAAGAAAGCTGGAATGTACGGGAGGAACCTGGCTGGAATAGGTTTAGCACTTTAATGCTGGACAGAGTCTCTTAAAAGTCTGTGAGCCATCCTCAGTCCCACTGAGCAGGAACAAATGCAGGGCCTTGAGCCCAGAATCAGGATTAGGGTCTTAGTTGTGGACTTGTCATTTCAATAATATTTGAAAATGAAGATGTTGATATTACCTAATTGTTCTTTCTCAGGAACATCATCAGGTAAAGTGTATTATTCCACGTAATCGGCTAAGTTAATTTTCTCTACTTTATTCCAAAGACATGGACCAGAATTTTCTGAAATAAATAAGGGCTGCCTTGGGGAATTGTTGTCAAAAGCCACTAGGCCTTCAGAAATTCAATTGAATACGAAATGTGACATTGTTATCTATCAATTTTAGAATTTTTTTTCCTTGGGAATTCCTTATGTTGGTGTAAGAAAGGCTTGGATTTCAAAAAAAAAAAAAAAATTCATGAATAATGATTCCACACTCACTAGTTATACCCATGGGCTGGCTACTTATGTGTTCTTTGCCTTCATTGCCTTACGTATCAAATGAGAATAATAATTTACAGAGGTTTTTAAATAAAAATTCAGCTGGATGACATATATAAAGTGCCTCACCTAGTAGATACTTATGAAATTTTTATTCCCTTCTCTTTTTCATTTGTTCCTGATATGCAACACTATTTTTAATAATATCAAATCAATTTGCTGTCAGGTAATATTTAATTTTTCAGTAATATATTTTCCTAAAGTCGACGTTTTCCGGATTGCATATTTTGCTTATAAACTTTCTTTTTATTTGAAGGTGCAAGGACAGTAATACTTCCTCATCCATCTTATCTCTAATTAATTCTTTTCATGAACTATTTTGATTTTTTTTCATCTATCATTGATCTTCAGATAATCCTCAATATACGTTTCAATGACATCAAAAAATTTTGGCTCTGTTAATTATCTACTACTGACCATCTCTCTGAGTTGTTTATTTTATATGAAGTAACACTGTATTATTAGCTGATAAAATTGTCATTAATATTTTTATTTTCAATTTCTCTACCGTTTTCTCATATGTAAAAAAAATCAATACAGTATAAGTTTAATGCAATACAAGAAAAATGAAAATCTTGTTTATTTAAATTTTTAATCTCTTATAACTTGCTACTCCAATTTCTTAAATTACTTTCCAATGATTCTATTATTCATTATTTGCATGTCCAAACAGATATCTAAAACTCAATTACTTCCCTCCTTGTTCTACAAACCTTCCACATTCAAAAGTGAGACTGTTTTTTCTGATCTAATAGTAGGCATACATGTGTTAAATATAATTATAAATTTCTTTTTCCAATTTCAAATTATTGTTTTCCTTTTCTGGCTTTCAGCAATGAAGTTTTTTTTTTTTTTTTTTAATAATAAAAGAAAGAGAGAGGGGAAGTTTTTTTTTTAAGAGAAAGAAAGAAGTAGAATAAAAGAGAAAAAAGAAAGAAAGAGAAAGAGGGAGAGAGAACCAGAATCTTGCTCTATTGCTCAGGATTTCATTTAAATCTGTGAAATGCTTATGCAATTACTAAAAAGTGATTTATTTCCTATTATGTGATCACTTTTAGAATAGGTATGATATAATATTGAAAAAACTATATGTTTTGTGGATATGGGGTGGTAGGTTCTGTAATATTTATTAAATTTGCTTGTTCCAGGTCTGAGTTCAAATCTGTTTTTTTTTTGTTTTTTTTTTTTTTGCTCTCCATTAGATTGATAGATCTAGCTCCATCCCTTTATGTTGTCTTTCTGTGTCCTTGCCTATAAGAAAGGTCTGAATACAGTGTACCAATGGGTTTTAACTTTTTATTCAGTTTGTCTAACTGTATGTTTTGATTGGGGCATTTAATCCCTTCAAGTTTAGGCTTAATATTGATATATGTGAATTTAATACTGTTATTTAAGGCTAACTAGCTGTTTGCCCGTTAGTTGATGTAAATTCTTCATTGTTGTAATATTCTTTACTTTTTGGTAAGTTTTTAGGATAACTGATGCTGTTTGTTCGTTTCTGTATATAGTGCTTCTTTCAGAAGTTGTTGCAAAACAGGCATGGTGGTAATGAAGTCTCTGAGTTCTTGCTTGTTCGCAAAAAATTTTATTTTTCCTTGGCTTGTAAAACTTAGTTTGGCTGGATATGTGATTCTGGGTTGAAAGTTTTTTTCTTTAAGGAT
>CAUYQU010007547.1:0-36164 GCA_963574635.1 Cheracebus regulus
AAAATCTCTTCCTCTTTCTTTCTCTTTCATTTTTTTCTTTCTTTTGCGGTTTCTTTCTTGCTCCTTTTCTCTCTTTTTCTAAAATCTCTTCCTCTTTCTTTCTCTTTCATTCTTTTTTTCTAAAAAAAAAAAAAAAAAAAAAAAACATTTATGTTTATATTTTCTTATTATGTAACACTGCAGGCCAGGCACAGTGGCTCATGCTTGTAATCCCAGCACTTTGGGGGGCTGAAGTGGGAGGATCACTTGAGGTCAGGAGTTTGAGACCAGGCTGGCCAACATGGTGAAACCCCGTCTCTACTAAAAATACAAGAATTAGCTGGGTGTTGTGGTGCATGCCTGTAATCCCAGCTACTCAGGAGGCTGAGGCAGAAGAATTGCTTGAACCTGGGAGGCAGAGATTGCACTGAGCTGAGTTCACGCCACTGTACTCCAATGACTTTGTTTCAAAAAGAAAAAAGAAAAAGAAAAACAAAACAAAGACGAACATTGCATATTATATAATATGCAGAACAATGTGATTTTGGTTTTTTTCCCATTAAACCTAATATTCTTACCTAAGAACTGTTATTGCCCTGGTTTGCAATATAAACCATATCTCAATAGTATGGTAGCACAGATCCTAGATTCTGAAGCGGGCTGCCTGGATCTGTTCAAATTGTGGCTCCATCTCAATTGTTAAAAGTGAGAATAATTATGGTACCAGCCTCAGAGGGTGTCTTATATGCACAGTGCTTCTACAGAGTAGCCTTCAATGTTAGCTACTGTAATTGTTGTTGAAATTAGAAAATATTGTATAATAAATTCCTCAGCTGTTTTTTACCTTAGCCCTAATTTATGATACAAAGAGAAAAACCTAGATGAGATCATTATCCAGTAATTTCAGGTATCCAGGTAACCTGGAAACGATAAGCTACATGAACATTCAACTGGGAGAGAAAAAAGTCAAGGCTAACCCTGTGTGAAGTTTACCTGTACTCCAAGAAAAATTTACTATCAGTTACCTGAACGATAGCTGGGTCTTGAGGCAAAGAACACTGTGGTTTTGGTGGCTCACAAACAGTGAGGTCTTTAATGTCACTCCCACGGAATATAATGTATTCAAAGACTTCATCTCGAGGTGGTATTGGACGATCTGTTGGTCTGTCTTCTGTACCAAAGGATCGAACTGGCAAGAAAACAAAGGATATGAGATGTGTGACTACTCATGAAATTCAAGTAGTACCCCAGATGCTAAGTGTTATATTTCAGTTACTAAGCAGTAGTTTGAAATGTCTGAGAAAGTATTCATTCATCCAGAGCTAAATAATTTTTTCAAAAGAGGAAAATAGAGTGAGTTTTATCTGAAGTTAAATATACAGAGAATAAAAGACTAACAGTATTATGAGGTTATGCTCTTCTCATATTTTTATTTACTTGTACCTTTAGTGGTTGTAGTGGGGTATTAAAATGTTCTTTCATTATTTACTTATTTATTGAGACAGGCTCTCTGTCGCCCAGACTGGAGTGAAGTGGTTGGTGTGGTCACGGCTTCCTGAGCCTCAGTTTCCTGGGCTCAGGCGATTCTTCCATCTCAGCCTCCCATGTAGCGGGGACCAGAGGCATGTGCCATTAAGCCCAGCTAATATTTTAATGTTTTAGTAGAGATGAGGTCTTGCTATTTTGCATAGACTGGTCTTGAACTCTCCTGGCCTCAAGTAATCTTCCTGCTTTGGCCTCTCAAACTGCTGGGATTATAGGCCTCAGCCACTGTGCCTGGCTTACTGTTAATTTATTTTTAATGTCCTCATTCAGCAAAATAAAAATTAGCAACCTATGTCTTTCTCTGGAGGGAGGGTGAGACAAAGATTTTTCCAGTCTACAAAATCTCAAAGTTTTGGTACTGGTCTTTGGGACACAGAGAAGCAATGAAGGTATTCATAACATTTACTTTGCTGAGCAGTAAGTCCTCTGGAAGCCAAGCCAAACAGCTGCCAGCTATTCAGCCCCATGGGACAGCCTAAACTATCCTACTTATCTAAAATATCAAACATATAAATAAATCTGATTATTTTAACAACAAAGATAGCATTAGTCAAAGCTAAACTGGGGACCACCTGCAACCCAGTAAGCTGGCTACATATGAAGATTTCTATTGAATAAAACTTATTGAGGACAGGGTCCAAAAATCTGCATTTTAAGCCACTATGGTTAAGGATAGTGGCTCATGTCTGTAAATGCCAGCACTAGCAACAGAGTGATGTCCTATCTCTACAGGAAAAAAAAAAAAAAATTAGCCAAGTGTCTAATTTTTAAAAAAATTATGCCTGTAGTCCCAGCTACAAGGAGGCTGAGGTAGAAGGATCGCTTGATCCTGGAAGGTTGAGGCTGCAATGAGCCGTGGCTGTGCCACTGCACTCCAGCTTGGGCGACAGAGCAAGACCCTGTTTCAAAATAAATAAAATAACCAAATCCCCAAGTTTCTTATAAATACGAAAGTTCCAGGTTCATTGTCCTGGGAGAATTCTGAAAATGTCTGTATCCATAGAGATGTTCCAAATAGAGAATATGAAACATCATATACTACTCATTTAAAGACTAGACTGGAGGAAGTAAACCCTTTAACATTTCTTTTTCTTTTCTTTTTTGAGATAGAGTCTCACTCTGTTGATCAGGCTGGAGTGCAGTGATGTGATCTTGGTTCTCTGCAACCTCTGCCTCCTGGGTTCAAGAGATTCTCCTGCTTCAGCTTCTGAGTGGCTAGGATTACAGGCGTGCGCCACCACGCCCAGCTAATCTTTGTATTTTATAAGCAGAGATGGGGTTTCACTATATTGGCCAGGCTGGTCTAAAACTACTGACCTCAAGTGATCTACTGTCTTGGCCTCCCAAAGTGCTGGGATTACAGGTGTGAGCCACCATGCCTGGCCCCCCTTAACATTTTTAATGCATATACTTTTTTTTTTTTTTTTTTTTTGTAGAACTAATGCAGTGCTAGATTAAGGATGAATGTCAGGCTGGATGTACTGGCTCCTGCCTGGAATCCCAGCACTTTGGGAGGCCGAGACAGTAGATCACTTGAGGTCAGGAGTTTGACACCAGCCTGGCCAAAATGGTGAAATCCCGTCTCTATTAAAAATACAAAAAATAATTAGGTGGGTATGTTGGCATGTGTCTCTAATTCTAGTTGCTCAGGAGGCTGATGTGGGAGGATTGGTTGAACTCAAGAGGCAGAGGTTGCAGTGAGCTGAAATGATGCCACTGCACTCCAACCTGGGTGACAGAGTGAGACTCTGACTCAAAAAAAAAAAAAATGTCATTTCAGTGTAAATAATGTCTTTACACTCTTATTCTAAAAATTCTTTATGAGACTTCCAGGAGAGATAGTAGCACAGGCAGTTTGGCAGAAAATCCTTCCCTAAAACTAAAGGAAAGAAAAAAGAAGTTAAAATATCCCTAAAATCATGAAAAATTCTCAAATTCATACCATGACATTTTATTAAATAGTATCATTCAGGTACAGAATGAGTTAGTTGAAACTGAAAGGCCAAGCCCAGAATCCATATGTAGTATCCCCTGCCCTCTCCTCCTCCAGAGAAATTTTGACTAGTACCTTCAACTTGCTCAGATGGGAACAGGGACATAGGTGTGATGAGGAAAAAAATGTGGAATGGCCTACCTGAAGCTCCCTTTCTCTGATGGCCAAATAGTACTTAAGCAGGTAGAAAGATTTTGTTTTGACCTTTATCCAAAAGGAAGGATAAGGAGAAAGGACTAAGAAATTACAAATAAATCAATCTCACCCCTAACCTCAGTATCATCACATCAAATAAAGTCTCACGCTTCCAAAGTAGCAGATGAGCTTATCCTGATGCAAAGGGTTTGTCAAAGGTCCATCTACAAAATTAGAGAAGCTCTATTAGGCTTCCTAAGGCCTAATAGAGCGTAGCCAGGTAAATTCAGAGTAAAGTAAAAGAGAATTTGCATTTCATGTTTTGCAAAAAAAAAGAAAAAAAAAAGAGTTGAAAAATCATGGAATCAAGAAAAATTTTACAGGAAAGAAAGGGAAGAAGAGAGGAAAAGGAGAGAGGCAATGATGGAAGAAAAGTAAAAAGGCAAAGGAGAAGAGAAGAATCAAAGAGGACATGGTCTTCATTTGCTTACTATTATTATTTTTTTTTGAGACACAGTCTTGCTCTGTCATCCAGGCTGGAGTACAATGGCACAATCTCAGCTCACTGCATGCTCCGACTCCTGGGTTTAAGCAATTCTCTTGCCTCAGACTCCCAAGTAGCTGGGATTACAGGTGACCGCCAGAACAATGCCAGGCTAATTTCTTTCTCTGTATTTTTAGCAGAGATGGAGTTTCTCCATGTTGGCCAGGCTGATCTCAAATTCCTGACCTCAGGTGATCTGCCTGCCTCGGCCTCCCAAAGTGCTAGTAGGATTACAGGCGTGAGTGCTTTTTTTTTTCTTTCCCCCCAAGACAGAGTCTTGCTCTGTTGCCCAGGCTGGAGTACAGTGGCACAATCTCAGCTCACTGCAACCTCTGCCTCCCAGGTTCAAGTGATTCTCCTGCCTCAGTCTCCCGAGTAGCTGGGATTATAGGAACGCATCACCACGCCCAGCTAATTTTTGTATTCTTAGTAGACAGGGGGTTTCACCATGTTAGCCAAGATAGTCTCAAACTCCTGACCTCGTAATCTGCCCACCTCAGCCTCCCAAAGTGCTGAGATTACAGGCATGAGCCACTGCACCTGCCCTCATTTGCTTACTTTTTTTTTTTTTCATTACCAGCAGTTTGTCCTGACAGAGAGGACAGTTTTCAAAAAGTAGATGAAATACATTCAGTATTAATATTTATCACAGAAAATAGAAGAAATTTCCTGAAAGAACTGCTTTGACATTCACAAGAAAAACACAAAGCATAGACTCTTATGATTAAAACAACACTGAAAAGGTAGCATGCAGAATTAAGGAATGAAAATTATGTAAGATAAATAAAACAGCATAACTAATAAATGTATCAACAAACAGAACAGTCAATGCAGTAAAACCAAATCACTAGAAGAGAATAATTTTGAGAAAATGTAAACAAGATGTCATGAAAACGTAGTATAGCAATAAAAAGGTTAGAGGGAAGATGATAGTTATGAAGATCCAACAGTTAGTTAACTGCTGCTCCTGAGATAAGATAGACAAAAGAATAAGAGAAAATATAATTAAAGATATAACGGAATAGAAATGTCTTGACATGAAGGCCTAAATTTCATCAAAGGCTTTCACTGTATTTCCAGAAAAAAAAAAAAAAATCAGTACACTATATGCCACAGAGACTTATGCTTTGCTATCAAAATAAAGAATTCAAAAAAAGTGGTATCCAAAGATAACAAATGGACAATAAATTCATTTAAGCACAGAAGTGTACATGACAATTTTCATGGTTCTAGAACAGAAATAGTTCTGGAAAAGACTGCAAAGTTACAAAGTATAACAAACTAAGAATAGTGTATCACAACATTTTAACAAAAATTGGGAGATGAGAATGAATGGAGAGAGAGAAAAACTCAACAGGTGATAGTATCTAAATTTATACTTTAATCTCTCATCATGTCAAGTAGAAGTCACTGGATACTTTTTTTTTTGGTTAGCTGATAATAAATGAAGGCTTTAAAATTTGTTATTTGAAAGAATTTGTTAAATTCTACTGTGGGTCTTCAAAGTAACTCATATTAGAATTTAAAACTAAGAGCATACTTCCCAAAATATGGTGTAAAGGAAAACTCTACCATATGGTAAATGAAACAAACTGAAAAAGCATGAAACAGAAACCACAGAATAAGAATGATTTGTACACAACAAGCATTTGAGAAACAGGCTCTAATGATGAGGCTGGCTTAATCAGATTTGGGGTTTTCAACGCAATAGAGTTCTTATAGTATTGTGAAGAACAAATTACACAAGAGAGACTGGAAGAGTACACATGACTAGAAGATACTGTTACAGAACAAATGAGAAGTCCAGAAGGTTAAAATTTGAGCATTAAGAGTAGAAAGGTAGGCCAGGAACAGTGGAAAAAGTAGAAAGGAAGGAGGCATGGTAAGCACAGAAAAGGAACTACTGGAACTATTCTACTACAGTACATACATTAGCTCACATGCAATCGGTAAATAAGGGAATTATGTCAGTACATTTAGAAATCACATTGGTTCGGCTGGGCACGGTGGCTCATGCCTGTAATCCCAGCACTCTGGGAGGCCGAGGTAGGTGGGTCACCTGAGGTCAGGAGTTTAAGACCAGCCTAGTCATCATGATGAAACCCCATCTTAAATAAATAAATAACTAAAACTAAAAATAAATCAATCAATCACATTGGTTCATTTCCTAAAATGTTATTTGTTTTTTGCATTTGCAGGTAACAACAGCTAAATACAGCAAGCCACAATTAGTGCCACCACTCCTGGCCACCTTTAAAGTTTTTAAAGAGAAAACTTTAAAGAGAAAGTTCTAAATTTACTGAATTATTTGTTTAAAACCTTAAGCATGCTAGCATTTTTTATTAGGTTTACATTAGTGCTTAAATTAAAAAGATGTACAGATTTCAAATGGTCTGCTCCTAACCCTAGTTTTCCCATAAACCCTGTTACTCTTAGTGCAGGAAGGCATACCTCATATTATAGCACAGATGTCTTTGCCTGCCTGGCAAAATCTGGATTATGTTCTAATCATTTTTTTTTCCCCACTCGTAACACGTAGTACTTTGAGAAAGAAACATTTTTACTCTATTATTCATTTTGGGATTCTACAGCAACTACACATTCCAATGTAAATCAACCATAGGTAATGTGACTAGAACTTTAAGTTGAACATAAGTACTGTATGTCACTGCATTTCATAACATTTTTTTCAAATACTTACTGGGTACCACCTGTCCCAGGTACTGGGCTAGATGCTAGGAAAACCAGTTCCTATTCTTAAGGAGCTCAGTCTATTTGCTTACTTGGATTTGATGTCACTGAAATGGATTTGAAGGTCCACTAAACACTCAATACCACTTGTAAGGCCTCTAATGTACTACTATTGGTTTCCTCACTTCCTAATCCCTGAAGCTGACACAGCATTAGGCTTCAAATTAAGCCATAATACTACTATTAAGTCAAAATGTAGCTGAAGAGATACTAATCTGATTCTAGGATATTTTGGGAATTACGAATTATTGAAAATGTAGTAATTCAGCAGGCTTAGAATATTTAAGTAATATGAGGCAGGCACTAAATTTATGTCCCCACCCTCAGGGAACTTAGTCTGGCAAGTGTGCTAAGTACTACACAGGAAAGAAAGCACACAACATTGGTTTGCTAGCGCTGCCCAAATAAAGTACCAGAAATTATGTCCACACAGAAACTTGTATTCAAATGTTCATATTAGCATTATTCGTAACAGCCAAATGATGAAAACAACCCAAATGCCCATCAACAAATGAATGAACAAACTGTGATCTCTATATAGCCTATATGTTATATATATATATTTTAAAATATATGTAATGAAATATTATTCAGCCATAAAAAAACAAAATGCTAATACATGTTACATTAAGAGTGAAGTGTGAAAGCATTATGCTGAGTAAAAGAAGCTAGACACAAAACGTCACATAGTGTATGATTCCTTTTACATAACATATCCGAAACAGGAAAAGCCATGAAGACAGAAAGCAGATTAGTGGTTAACAGGGTATAGGGGATATGAGGAGGGATTACTTAATGCCTAAGGGTGTTTTACTAGGATGATGAAAAGTTTTGAAACTAAGGAGAGGTGGTAGTTGCACAACACTGTGACTACACTAAGTGCCACTGAACTGTACACTTTATAATGGTTAATTGCATGTTATGTGAATTTCAACTTCAAACGCCTATGTGCACGCACACCTACAAATACAGCCTACAAAAGAATACAGAAAACAATAAAAGTAGTTTGCGGAGAATGGGGAAACTAGGTGTGGCTGTCCTCTACATTTTAAACTTCATCATGTTGCTACATTGCTTTAATAATTTTTTCTTTCTTTTTTTGAGATAGGGTCCCTGTCTGTCATCCAGTCCAGGCTGGAGTAGAGTGGTGCAATCTTGGCTTACTGCAACTTTTACCTCCCAAGTTCAAGCTATCCTCCTACCTCAGTCTCTTAAGTAGCTAGGACTACAGGCACACACCACCACACCTGGCTAATTTTTGTTATTTTTTTTTTTGTAGAGATGGGGTTTCGCCATATTGCCCAGGTTGGTCTCCAACTCCTGGGCTCAAATGATCCACCCACTGCAGCCTCTCAAAGTGCTGAGATTACAGGTGTGAGCCACAGTGCCCAGCTAATAATTTTATTAATCTTAAGGATACAATCAATTTTCTATTTCTAGCTCCAAATAATAACAAAGATAATAGAAATTCCATGTCTTTAAAAAACAAAACAAAACAAAACAAAACAAACAGGGTCAAATTATTTGGCAAAATCACTCATCTAATTTAGTCTCCATATTTAGTCAAGCTCAAACAGGATCCTAACACCAAACTGGTTATCAGTGTATTAATACTTGTATATACAATCATAGTAAAAGGCCAGAGAAGTGAGTTGTAGGGACAAACTTCCCAATACAATATCTCTATTATAAAATACCAAAAACGTTCTAAGTTTAGGCATGATAAACATTATACACTTAAAATACATACTTAAGTGAAGCTAGTGCCCCCTAAATTGACACTATTAACATTTTCCAGGCTAGGCATGGTGGCTCACACCTGTAGTCTCAGCATTTTGGGAGGCCAAGGTAGATCACCTGAGGTTGGGAGTTTGAGACCAGCCCTGTCTCTATCAAAAAAAAAAAAGCCAAATGGGGTGGCACACGCCTGTAATCCCAGCTACTTGGGAGGTTGAGGAATGAAAATCACTTGAACCCTGGAGGCAGAGGCTGCAGTGAGCTGAGATCATACCACTGCACTCCAGCCTGGGCAACAGAGTAAGACTCTGTCTAAAAAATAATAATAAATAAATAAATCAAAGCCTGAATTTTTTTTTTTTTTTTTTTTTAGTAGAGACAGGGTTTCACCATGTTGGACAGGATGGTCTTGATCTCCTGACTTTGTGATCCACCTGCCTCAGCCTCCCAATGTGCTGGGATTACAGACATGAGCCACCACACCCAGCCTTAACTTTTTTTTTGGCATGAACTAAAAATTGTAAATTAGGCTCTCATGTCAACTGGAAAGAAAAAGAAGCAAGTCTGTTGAATACCAAACTTTGGGAGCTACAAATGAAACACTGAATTCTCTGAAAGATGCTTACAAAGTAAGTTAAGAAACTAAGACCAATTTCAAATGAAAACTTGGAATAAGATTTATGATGCAGTCTTAAAGTTAAAACTCCTCAGTCAAGTATCAGCTGCAAGATCTGGTCCCAACATACTCAAATTCCAACCAAGCTTATTATTCTCAGTTCACAAATCAGGTTTTCTGTCCTCTATTATAGCTCTCCCCACATCTAGGGTATCCTAAATTTCCACTTGAAGATTGTAGGTATCAGTCAGGGTCTTACAGAGAAACAGACTCAATCAGGTGTGCATATACAAACATGGAACAAGACTAAAGGAATTGGCCCAGAGGATTATGGAGGCCTGGTATATCCAAAATCAGCAGAGCAGGCTGGCAGAATCCCTTGCTCAGAGGTCAGTCTTTGTTCTATTAAAGGCCTTCCACTAACTGGATGAGGCTCACCCACAAATGGAGGCTACTCACCATCTACTGATTTAAATGTTAATCTCATACAAAAAATACCTTCACAGAAACATTGAGAATATTTGATCAAATATCTAGGCACTGTGGCCCAGTCAAGTTGGTACATAAAATTAACCATCATCCAACTCCACCTGGACTGAAGTAATCTATTCTTCCTTTGAAAACCATACAGTAGTCTATCATCCTGTCTATATTACCCTTCTAGAATTTAAAGATCTTCAGAAGAAAGATCTGTATCTAGATCATCTTTGCAACTCCCATAGAATCTAACACAGTGCTCTACATATAGCTGACATTTGAGTATTTCTTGAATAAATCACAGTGAAAAAGGCTATTAAGTAAGCTACTTCCAAAAATACTGAACAGTGTTAAATATAAAGGGAACTGAATTAAATTATAAAAGAAACTCACTTAGCATAAAATCAAAGAATGATTGTTTAGAGTAAATAACAACTGACGTTGATAGGATGGGAAAGTGGGAAAAACAAACCCAACCTCAGCATATTTAAAAAGTCTACATGCAAAAGCAGCAAACTAGGAAACAAAAGTTACAGTTAGTATTTTTCTTCTCTTTCTGACATTTATACAGCTGACATTTATATGTACAGCTCTTGTCCATTCACGAACTCTTGCTGAAACTGAGATGCAGAAACTATCTGAGGTATCTTAGAATAAGGTATTATACATGAATTTAACACAACAAGGAAGGTTTACTTGCTTAAATACTAAAAAGTACCATCTCTTGCATAATGAAGTACTCTTGCACAAACCCTGAAGGTAGAATGGCAAAAAGCTGACTCTGGGTTTTTTACTTAAGAGCAGAGCTTTACAAAAATAACATTTGACAGTCTGGCTCTTGGAACCACATCACAGCCTGCTTCCCCAAACTTTCACTTTCTGCACATTGCACTCTCTTCTCTGGCCGTTTCTTCATCCTTACCCACATTACTTTCTTCCTGGTAGCAAATATTACTGCACTGAATTAAAACATTGGTTCCTCAGCCTCCACCATCTCTTCCTGTACCCACAACAAACCTAACACCCCTAACAGAGGCATTACTCCTGCCCTTGTGTCTGCAATATTCTCAATCACCTCATGGATCACATGCCAAGCACTGGTGACCTGATGACAAAAACTACCTCTACCTCCAGAGTTCATAACTCAGATGATGTTCCTTTCACCTTTTGCAACATATCCTCAAAATCAACTTCTTCCCACTTAACTCTAGAGGTTACATCATCTTCAACTGAAAAAACCCCAGTCATCTTGTTAAGAGCCGATCTTTTCCTTACAAAACCAGAAAAGCAATTTGAAAATTTAGATAAAGATGTAATAACAAAACAACAATGCTGGTTCCTTAGAAGGTTTATTACAAAGCAAACACATTTACAAAGGATTTCTCTGTAACTGTACAAAAGAGCCTCTACATGTGGCTATTTTTTTTTTTTTTTTTTTTTTTTTTTTATAAGGAGTCTCACTCTTTTGCTAAGGCTGGAGTGCAATGGCACTATCTGGGCTCATGGCAACTTCCTCCTCCCAGGTTCAAGCAATTCTCCTGCCTCAGCCGCCCGAGCAGCTGGGACTACAGGCACATGTTGTCACACCCAGCTAATTTTTTTTCCTATTTTAGTAGAGTCAGGGTTTCACCATGTTGTCCAGGCTGGTCTCAAACTCCTCTGAGCTCAGGCAATCTGCCTGGCCTTCAGCCTCCCAAAGTGCTGGGATTACAGGTGTGAGCCACTGCATGTGGCCACATGTGGCTAACTCTAACTAATCTGTTAGGCCCCAGCTTAAATGCTGTGTCCTCAAGAACCTTGTCTCTGTTGCTGTCTTTTGTTTCTTAACACTTAGCATAGTGTCTAAAATATAGTCATGGCAGGAGCCAAGTAATTCTCTTGACGAAAGAGCATATTAAATAGTAAGTACAGAAAGTTTAAGGGGACAGAAAGAAATCTTTTATATGCTTGATGTTTATGGTGAGTATTAAAGAAAAATCCAGCAAGTGAGGGGCACTCTAGACAGAGGTACAACAATGTGCCCTCGCACCGCTCCAAAGCATTAGGACAAGCAGGTGAATAGGGAGGGAAGACCTCTGGGAAATTTAGATTTTATCCAGAAAGAAATGTAGTCATTAAAATTTTTTTTAGGCTGGGTGCAGTGGCTCATGCCTGTAATCCCAGCACTCTGGGACGCCAAGGCAGGTGGATCACGAGGTTAGGGGTTCGAGACCAGCCTGGCCAACATGGTGAAACCCCATCTCTACTAAAAATATAAAAATTAGCCGGGTGTGGTGGTGGGCGCCTGTAATCCCAGCTACTCGGGAGGCTGAAGCAGAAAACTGCTTGAACCTGGCAGGTGGAGGTTGCAGTGAGCTGAGATTGTGCCACTGCACTCCAGCCTGGGTGACAGAGTGAGACTCCATCTCAATAAAAATAAAAAAATAAAAAAATTTTTTTTTTTTTTTAAGGAGGGACATCAGCTAGATCTGTGCTTCAGGGAAAAAAATGCCACCAGCAGTGGCCATGTAAATACTGTAAGTACTTTTTGCAATTGAGAAATTGTTGGAGGAGGCTAGATCTGAAGCAAGAAGCAACAATTTCCTAAATCATGGAGGGTGATCGTAAAGACTGAGAAAGGGGATGGGTATGAGTACAAGTCAGAATTAACAGAGCTTGAGAATGTATAAGAAGGAACAACATGAGGGATGTAAGGTTTTACATTTGACTTAATATTGTTGAGTACTAACTGTATGCTAGACATTATAATATGTATTAATTTAGTTAATTCTTACAAGGATTATCTGCATGAAGAATAAAAGAAGATAAAAACAACTTCATGAAGATCAAAGAAAGCTTCTTTGATACATAAACATTTGAACTGAGATTTGGTAATGAATATGGAACAGGAGCAGGGTGAAGTCAGAAGGATGAGGCAGAAGGATGCACTGTATGTTTATGCAACAAAAAGGGAAAGAGAAATAAAGGGTAGAAAGGGATATGTGCTATGGGATAAAGCTGAATATGCATCAAAGAGTTGGGTAAGATTTCCAGTTTCCCTAAGAACAGAAAGCCACTAAAAGGTTTTAAGAAAGCAACTTGATGCTGGGTGCGGTGGCTCATGCCTGTAATCCCAGCACTTTGGGAGGTGGACGCAAGTAGATCACCTGAGCTCAGGAGTTTGAGTCCTGCCTGTCCAACATGGTGAAATCCTGTCTCTACTAAAAATACAAAAATTAGCCGGGCATGTGATGGGCACCTGTAATCCCAGCCACTCGGGAGGCTGAGGCAGGAGAATTGCTTGAACCTCGAAGGCTGAGGTTGCAGTGAGCCAAGATTGTGTCATTGCACTCCAGCCTGGGCAACAAAAGTGAAACTCTGTCTCAAAAACAAAACGAAACAAACCAAAAAAGAGCATACATCAGCTACCAAAAGTAATCATTCTAGACTTCTGTTTATAAATTTCAGTAGAAATAAAAGGGCCATATGACGACTAGTCAAGACTAAAAGGAGATCAAGTCTGACAATCAGAGCACACAGTGCCCATGCAAACCAATTCAGTACAGGAAAGAAGAGAAAATTTTATTAAAATCTAAAAGAGCAGGCTGTGAAAGAAAAGACAAGTAAATAGAAAACAAAAAGCCAACTTTTTTTTTTTTTTAACATATGCTTATATATGTACTGCGTATCTCTATGACAGTATGGAAAGAAACTGCACTTTTCACTGAGTATGTTTTTGAAAATGTTTTTATCAAGTGCATTGATTCTCTAAACACAACTATTTTGAAGAAACACACGTCTCTACCATACCCACAAAAACTCAATAGAAGCATCAAACAGAAGGGACACTAGTGAATGCCAAATCAGTGAATCAGAAGACTGATTTGAGGAACTCCCTTAGAATTTAGAGCAGAAAGGTTTAAAAACTGGAAAACAAAAATAACACGAAGCATAAATGTTTAAAATGGACTGTCAATAGGAGTTTCACAATGAGAAGCAATATCAAAGAATAAAGTTTTCCTGAGCTAAAGAAAGGCTTGATTCTTGAGATCAACATGTACTCCTTACAACACAGGAAAGCTGGAATAAAAAAGCCCTACAAGAGTTCCAGTGAGAAGTGTGTGGGAAAGCCCACCAATAACTACATTCTTTACATACAAGAGAGAATAACTTTGGTATCTAATGCCTCACATGCAGCAGTAAATGCAAGCAGACAATGGAACAATGCGGAAAAGATACCAGGTAATGCAAAATATTAACACACAGAGAGAATAAAAGATTTATCAGCAGACATACAGCTCAGAGTAACAATCCATAAAAATTTTCTTTGTTGTAAAGAAAGATTTCAGACAGACAAATTTAATAGTGTTGAGTTGTGAAATAACAACTCAGGGTCAGGCGCCATGGCTCACGCCTATAATGCCAGCACTTTGGGAGGCTGAGATGGGCAGATCACTTGAGGTCAGGAGTTCCGAGACCGGCTTGGCCAGCATGGTGAAACCCCGTCTCCACTAAAAATACAAAAAAATTAGTGGGTGTGGTGGCGCACACCTATAATCCCAGCCAGTCAGGAGGCTGAGGCAGGTGAAGCACTTGAACCTGGGAGGAGGAGGCTGCAGTGAGCCAAGATCGCACCACTGCATTCCACCTTGGGCAACAGGAGTAAAACTCCGTCTCAAAAAAAAAAAAAAAAAGACAAAGGAAAGTCTAGAAAAGAAAGCAGATCAGAGGTTGCCTAGGGCTGTGGGTAGGAGCAGCTACTGATCAACACCCACGAAGAAACTTTTCAGTTTCACAGTGCTGAGAAAAAAAACTTCTTGAGTTGATGGAATTGTTAGAAAACTGGACTATGGTGACTGGCTACACAACTCTCATTGTACCGCACACTTACAATGGGTGAATTTTATATAGTATGTAACTTATACCCAATAAAGTTAAAGGTTAGTAAGTTAAACCTATACTCGAAAACTCATAGCCTTCATCCCAATTACTTCAATCTCCTAGCTTCCATTGTGCCTACTGATGTCAATTCCTGAGGCTTTTAGGAGTTCGGCGTGAAAGTCAAGTTACATCTTGGCTTTCCCCACTGCCTACTTAGGTTACGGCTCTCAACTTTGCTAAGTCATTTAAACTCATCTATTTGCTTTTCAGCCTTACAAACTGTGTTGATGCTGTCTCCTTTCCAAATCTACTTTGTCCTTTATGGGTTTGTCTTTTAAAAAAAGTCCCTCTCAGGCTGGGTGTGGTGGCTCACGCCTATAATCCCAGCACTCTGGGAGGCTGAGGCAGGTGGACCATGGATCAGGAGATAGAGAGCATCCTGGCCAACAAGGTGAAACCCTGTCTCTACAAAAAATACAAAAGTTAGCTGGGCGTGGTGGCATGCGCTTGTAGTCCCAACTACTCAGGAAGCTGAGGCAGGAGAATCCCCTGAACCCAGGAGGTCGAGGTTACAATGAGCCGAGATCATGACACTGCACTCCAGCCTGAGCGACAGAATGAGACTCCATCTCAAAAAAAAGGAAGAAATTTAAAAACGGCTCGGTATGGTGGCTCACCATCTGTAATCCCAGCACTTTGGGAGGCCGAGGTGGGTGGACCACAAGGTCAGGAGATGGAGACTATTCTGGCCAACATGGTGAAACCCCGTCTCTACTAAAATTTTTTTAAAAATTAGCTGAGTGTGGTGGCAGACACCTGTAATCCCAGCTACTTGGGAGGCTGAGGCAGGGGAATCGCCTGAACCCAGGTGGTGGTAGTTGCAGTGAGCTGAGATGGTGCCACAGCAAGATTCTGTCTCAAAAAAAAAAAAAAGAAGAAGAAGAGAAAAGAAAAAAAGTCCTTCTCTTATAGTTTTGTTAGGATTTATCAACAGGAAGAAAAGTAAAAGCATGTCCAGTTTGGTATCTTTACTCAACGGTTTAAATTTAATGTTGTCTCCCTAAGCTGCTTTCAGTTGGGCATTCTTCCTTATGGCTGTTTTCATATTTTCATCTCCAAATGATAAAACCAAGAGACAGACATGGAAATGTGATATAAGAGCAAAAACGTTGTGGGGGCGGGGGAGGATAAACGCACCCATGAAGAACTAACAAACAACAGCAACAAGGCTGGGGAGTGGGAGGCAAGAAAGAAATTAATCTGAGACACAGCTAGAAAGAGTGGGAGGGAGGGAGTGTGAGGGATAGAGACAATGAATAAATTTCTTAGATTTAAAGAGAGCTGACTCTTCAGATTCACAAGGTCCACAGAGAAACACTCAAAGCCAAACCAATTAAAATAAATAAACAAACAACAACAACAACAAACCAGTGTGGTTACATTTGTGAATTCAGGAACAGAGAATTCTAAAAGCTTCCAGAGAGAAAAGTGACTGAGAATCAGACTGGTATCAGTAACCCTAGAATATCAGAAGAACACAAAGTAGTTAACTTCAAAGTTTCATAGGAAAAAAGACTCTTAATTTGGAAACATATAGCCAACCAACCAATCAAGAAAACATAGGTTCACTAAAAAAAATTTGTCACCTATATTTTCCTGGTATTTTATTTTTTAATTACAAAGATCCACTCAGAAAAAAATTGGGAGGATTGGAAAGAATCAACTGAGAGGTCAACATTGGAAATAAGAAAGAGCAATCTAAGTATCTCTGAACAGACTACTGAGAGAAAATGGACCAGGTAGTAGGGATGGTTATAAGTCAAATTCTGCACCTAGTTTGAAAGCAGAGCTGATAGGTTCAGATCACATGAGGTGAGAGAAAGAGAGGAATTAAAGATGGCTCCACGGTGTTTGATCTTACCAACTAGAATAGAGCTGTCATTTCATTAGATGGGGAAGACTGATGGAGGAACAGGTTTGGGCATGCTGAACTGAGATTTTAAGTAGACATCCCTACAAGCAGAGATGTTAAAGAGGCAATGTGATATAGAAGTCAAGAGTTCAGAGGAGAAATCCAGGCTAGAGATAGGAGTCAGTGATATATAGGTAGTATTTGAAGCCAGGAACTAGATCGATGACATCATCAAAAGAATCCAGATGATTAAATAAATGTTAACAGAGAGAGAAAAGGGGAGGGAACCCTGAAGCTCTCCAACATTTGGCGGCTTAGGATTTGAATCAACAAAGGATACTGAGAGATAACCAGTGAGATATGAGGAAAAAAACGGCATAAGATCAAGTGAAGAAAACGCTTCAGAAAAGAACAGAGCAATTGTGCCATGTAACGCTGACTGGTGATACAGAATGAGACTAAGAACTGACTACTGGATTTGGCAACATGGAAGTCTGGTTACTTTGATAAGAAAACGTCATATGTAGGAATAAAAACCTTAGTAAAGACGGCTCAAAAATGAATGAACGCAAGTGGTTCTTCCACTTCTTCAAGGAGTTTTGCTACAAAGGGAAGGACAGAAATGAGGCGATCCTTAGAAAAGAGGAAACGCAGTTCAAGTACAGTGGGTTTTTTTGGTTGTTCTTAAGATAGAAGAAATAAATAACTGCCTATCTGTAAGCAGACAGAAAGATACGTCAGGGAAGGAAAAACAGGGAAGGGTAGATAACTGCTGGAGCAATGTCCTTGAATCACCAACAGGAGACGAATGCTGCACAAGTGGAAGGATGGCCTTAGACAGAAATAAGAACAGTTCATCCATACTGATCAGAAAAAACATAGAAGTTTGGGGGACAGATGCAGGTAACTGGGTATATGAGGGGTAAGTTTACCAAAATTCTCTTTCATTTGCTGTTCTTTTCTCAGTTAACTATTATAGAAAGCATGGTTTAAGGGGCTGAAAGTGAAGATGGGGGAGCAGGTGTTGGAGGTTTGAGGAAAATGAATGGAATAGCCATTTAGAAAAGTGAAATGAACGGATTATGAGGTACAGTGTGACTGCTAGGAAGTGACCATGACTGCTGAGGTTAGTGAACATAAATTTAGGGTGAGGCTGGTCAGCACATCTGTGTTGATATAATCAGGGTTGTGATTTCTTGTGTAAAACAACAAGAGGGGAATGGGGTGGGGGCTGAGGGTATGTGTACTGATTGTCACAGTTGCTCATGGAGTTGAAGCAGGATAAAGAGGGAAGTTATGAGTGGAATGAGAGGATAGTAAAAGGCAGTAAGATTAAGATGACTGTAGACTACAGTAGTTGTGAATGACTGACAGAGTTGGGCTACTAGAGACTGAGTAACTAGACAGAGATGAAGGTGCTGGTGGGAAACAACAATGGGACAGCTATTCTTTATTAAGCACCAATAATAAACTAGGGTGTTACTTCCTGTATATCACCTCACTTAACTATCAGAATGACTCTGAAAGATGAACATTATTATCCACCCCTACTGAAAAGAGAAAGAAGGTTAAATAACTTGTTGCCAGGCATGGCGGCTCACATCTGTAATCCCAGAACTTTGGAGGCCGAGGCAGGCAGATCACGAGGTCAGGAGTCTGAGACCAGCCTGGCAAACACGGTGAAACCCCATCTCTACTAAAAATATAAAAATTAGCTGGGCGTGGTGGTACACGCCTGTAATCCCAGGCACTCAGGAGGCTGAGACAGGAGAACTGCTTGAACCTGGGAGGTAGAGGTTGCAGTGATCATGCCACTGCACTCTAGCCTGGGCAATAAACTAAGACTGCCTTGGGAGGGTGGGGTGGTGGTGGGGAAATAAATAAATAAATAACTTGTTCAAGACCAAAAAGCTGCTAAGTATTCCAACTGGCATTTTGGGTCACATTTTCTTCCAGAAACAAACAAAAAAAACCCCCCAAACTAGAAAAAAGTCCTTGGGAATAAATTATTTTACAGACCAACTCACACTTTGTCCACTAAAAAATTTACTTCAGGCTGGACACTGTGGCTCAGACCTGTAATCCCAGCACTTTGGGAGGCCCAGGCAGGCAGATCACTTGAGCCCAGGAGTTAGAGACCAACCTGGACAACATGGCAAAACCCTGTACCTACAAAAAATATAAAATTAGCTGGGTGTGGTGGTGTGGGCCTGTAGTCCCAGCTACTTGGGATGATGAGGCGGGAGGTGTTCCTGAGCTCACAGAGGTCAAGGCTGCAGTGAGCTGTGATCATGCCACTATACTCCAGCCTGGGCGACAGAGGGAGACTCTTGTTTCAAAACAACAACAAAATTTACTTCAATGATATCCATTTTAAAACCAGCTAATTAATATATTACTTTATAGCATCCTGAGAGAAAGGCAAATTGTTTTCTATAGCAAGCATCTTCTAGCATGGAGTAATTAAATTGAAGTTAAACTATATGCAGTTATTGCTACCATTATTGTGGCACTGAGTTAAAAACAAAATTCTTGCTATGTATCCTGCACAGAGATTTCTTTTTTCTTCCTATTTCCTTCCTTCTACAATTTTTTTTTCTTCAGGTTTATGTTGTTTTCTCTACTTCTGACTCAGAAAGTCATGGCTTATCTTACGTACCCCTACTAGAAAATGAACAGATTTGGCACCTGACTTCATACTCCCGGAATTATCAAGTCTTTCTGTGGGCTATGTAGCAACAATAAACTGTTTCCAAGATTCAAAGTTCTGGCAACATCACTAAATAGGGCAACAAAAAGAAACTATGGCTTGAAGTTTCACTAGATCTTTGTCATTCTAGGTAGTGATTTTGTGAATTGCTAGATTTAGATACCCAAGTAATGCAGGAAATCAAATAAAGCACCCCACAGGTATTTTATCCATCACACAAAGCTCTTCCATGCTCTCCAATAAGGTCATAGTTTATGACTACGTTACTAACATCAGTAAGTAGATAAATTATGCCAATGGGGCAGACTTAGCAGATGATTAAAGAAATCTGTTAACAATTTACTTGTTCTTATATCCTTCCACCAATCTCTTGATTTTAATAACTTATTTTAAAGGCAAGTGGCTTATATAATCGTTCTCAACAAAGTCTCTTTTGCCAATGCAGTAGCAGCCTGATTTCCATTTGAATGATTATCCAGGTAAGCTAACTAAATATAAGAATTTATTTTTTGTTAAGAATTTCACTCTTTTTTGCCTATTTAGGCAGCCTATTCACTTACAGACACAGGTGCAAACACAACTGGAACTATTCCATAAACCATTCATACATGTCACCACTTTATAATTTCCTCCTACATCCTGAAGGGATGCTTCCTTTAAACTTTCTAAGTGAAAATTATAATTGAGCTTGAGTCACAAAGTAAGAGTTTACCTCACCAGTAATGTTAATTATGTCATTAGATTTCATCCTCTTGCATCCCTACTCACCGAAATTCTTCAAGATTTCTTAATGTGAGGGGGGGTATTTTAATTTTATAGGGAAATGCAATTGTGAACATGGAAAAGCATTATTTGGAGGTATCCCCAAGATATTTCTACAAAAACAATAAGGCTGTGCTCAGTGGCTCATGCATGTAATCCCAGCACTTTGGGAGGACAAGGAGGGTGGATCATGAGGTCAGGATTTCAAGACCAGCCTGGCCAAGATGGTGAAACCCTGTCTCTACTAAAAATAAAAAAAATTAGCTGGGTGTGGTGGGGGGCACCTGTAATCCCAGCTATTGGGGAGGCTGACGCAGAGAATTGCTTGGACCGGGGAGGTGGAGGGTGCAGTGAGCCGAGACTGTGCCACTGCACTGAAGCCTGGACGACAGAGTGAGACTCTATCTCAATTTAAAAAAGAAAAAAAAGAACAATAAGCTGAAATGCTAAATCACTTCCATCTACTCACTCATTAACTAAACATCCTTTCATCCCAAGAGCTCAGAGTCTGGAGGTGAGGGGGAGGGTAAAGACAGACAGTAAACACATATGCAAATAAGCAAAGAAGATTAAGTGTAATCCATGATCAGTTTTGAGAAAAAAATAAATTTAGAGCTGTGACAGACTACAAACTGTAACAAACTGCAGAAACAAACTGCAATCCAGATCATCTATAAAGACACTTAACAGATTGATATCAAAGCCTTTCCAGGTTGCCTTTATGACTTCTTGACATATGCTTAGGTTCTGAGGATCAAAGGCCCTCAAACTTACCTGTTTCACTTTATAACTAAAGCTAGTCTGTGAAATCTCTAGCAGAAAATAAAAGGGCATCACCCATTTCATAGCACCTCTGCAATTAGGCTTTTGATTATATGGTGTGATAATTTATCCATACTGAAACAATTTCAAGAGAGAAAACAGATTATTATTAATTACTATTTTTTGAAACAGAGTCCTCACTCTGTTGCCCAGGCTCGAGTACAGTGGAGCAATCTCAGCTCACTGCAACCTCCGCCTTTTGGGTTCCAGTGATTCTCCTGCCTCAACCTCTCAAGTAGCTGGGATTACAGATGTGCAACAGCACACCCGGCTAATTTCTGTATTTTTAATAGAGATGGGGTTTTGCCATGTTGGGCAGGCTGGTCTCAAACTCCTGACTTCAGGTGATCAGCCCTCCTTGGTCTCTGGAAGGGCTGGGATTACAGGCTATTATTAATTTTTAAGACAACGTCTTGTTCTATGGCTCAGGCTGGAGTGCAGTGGCATGATCACAGCTCCTCTTGGGCTCAAGTAATCCTCCTGCCTCAGCCTCCCAAGTAGCTGGGACAACAGGCATGCATGCCACCATGCTTGGCTAATTTACTTTTTAAATTTTTTTGTAGAGATGGAGTCTCTCTGTATTGCTGAGGCTGAGTTTGAACTCCTGGGCTCAAGCAAGCCTCCGGCCTCAGCCTTTTGGAAATGTTATTCGGATTATAGGCCTGAGTCACTCTGCCCAGCTGGGATGTTTTTAATAATTATGCCAGAGCAGGCCCAAACAAGGACTTTCCACAAGGGCAAACTGGGCCATATGGTCACCCTAATTACATACCACATCAAATATAAAGAGTCAAAAATTTCAAGAGTAGTTTATAGTTCCAGATATATTTAAATTATAATATCCAAGATCTAAATTACAATAAGAGCCATATAAACCAAGTGAATCCCTTACTAAATTTAAAGCTCTGAACATTTCACATTGTACACAGAATCAATTTCACATGCATTATAAACCTCAATGTGAAAAAGCAAAGCCCAAAAAGGTTTAAAAGATAATCAAAGTATCTCCATGATGTTTAAAGAAACACTTGCTGGTCGTGGTGGCTCACGCCTTTAATCCCAGCGCTTTGGGAGGCTGAGGTGGGTGGATCATCTGAGGTCAGGAGTTCGAGACCAGCCTGACCAACATGAAGAAACCCCGTCCCTACTAAAAATACAAAAAATTAGCTAGGCATGGTGGTGCATGCCTGTAATCCCAGCTACTCCGGAGACTGGGACAGAAGAATCACTTGAACCCGGGAGGCAGAGTTGCGGTGAGCTGAGATCCCACCATGGCACCTCCAGCCAGGGCAACAAGGGCGAAACCTCATCTCAAAAAAGAAAAGAAACACTAGCCATAAAAAACTGATGAACATGTTTACATTAAAATGAAGAACTTCTGTTCATTAAAAGAAACTACAAAATGGGAAAAAAAATATTTGCAATGTATACATCCAACAAAGGATATATATTCAGAATACAGTACTCTGTTTCAATTTAAAAAGGGCAAAAGATTTCAAAGGTACTCTATGAAAAATGAAATCCAAAGACCCAGGTATGAAAAGGTGGTCAGCCCCATTTAGTAACGAGAGAAATGATTAAATACAACTACATACCCAACAGGATTGGCTAGAATTGAAATATATGATACCAAGTCTGGTTGTTGGTAAGGGATATGAAACAAGAACTCTTACATACTAACAAATGAAGTAAAAACTAATTAAAAACTACTTTGGAAAACTACTTGGCATTACCTGATAAAGACGAACATTCCCCATGTTCTTGTAATTCAAATTCTAAGTATATAACCTCAAGAAAACTACATAAACATGCATCAGAGCACTTCAACAGAAATGTTCATAAAAGCATTGTTTATAATAGCCCCAAACTGCAAGCAATCTAAATGCAATATCCAAAACAAAGAAGGAATAAACTTGTGTTATATTCATAATGGAATACTATGAAACAATAAAAGCTAAAAATATATACAATATAATCCTATTTACATAAAGTTCAAAAAATGGGCAAAATTAAACTCTATTATTTAGAGATGTAAACTTACATGGTAAAACTATAAATGTCAGAACATTTATATCTAGCTTAAATTAAGATGGTGATAGCTGATGGGAAAATAGGTGGTGCAAGGCTTCTGGCAATGTCTGTCTTGATCTGGGGGTAGTTATGAAGATTGTTTGTTTAAAAATATTTCATTTTTTGGCTGGGCATGGAGGCTCATGTCTGTAATCCCAGAACTTTGGGAGGCTGAGACAGGCAGATTAGGACTTCAAGACCAGCCTGACCAATATGGTGAAACCTCATCTCTACTAAAAATACAAAAATTAGCAGGGCATGGTGGCACACGCCTGCAGTCCCAGCTACTTGGGAGGCTGAGGCAGGAGAATCACTTGAATCCGGAGGTGGAGGTTGCTGCAAGCCAAGATCGTACCACTGCACTCCAGCCCTAGGTGACAGAGCAAACTCTCAAAACAAAACAAATTTCATTTTTATCTTATGTATCTTTTCAGTCTGTGTAGTTAGACTTCCCAGTAACACTCTGGTGGGGGAGGGGGGGTTCAAAAGAGAATTCTAAGAATGTTACTCAAAGAGATTAACTCTTAATCCACAGTTTAAAAAGAGTAACAGGGATCTCTACATCCAAATGCAGAGATCCATGAATAAACTTTTGGCTTTAGGCTACACTTATAATCCTAGAACTTTGGGAGGCTGAGGTGGGTGGATCATTTGAGGTCAAGAGTTTGAGACCAGCCTGGCCAAAATGGTGAAACCTCACCTCTACTAATACAAAAATTAGCCAGGTGTGGTGGTGGGCGCCTGTAGTCCCAGCTACTTGGGAGGCTGAGGCAGGAGAATTGCTTGAACCCAGGAGGCGGAGGTTGCAGTGAGCCGGGATCATGCCATTTCAGCACTCCAACCTGGGCAAAAAGAGCGAAACTCCATCTCAGGGGAAGGAAAAAAAAAAAAAAAGGATTTACCAGAGCATCCAAAGAAATGTCCTTAAATACTTGATTTCGTGAAACCACTCCCCTATCAGTCAAAGATTTAAAAATTTTTACAGATTACGAAAATCTTCCTTATCCTTGAAACTATAACCTATCCAGAGGATCCCTAAGCATGCTATGCAGTTCCACCTCCACCAGTAGTGCTGGGAAAATCACCCAGGTTATCTAGCTTCCCTGAGAGTATTTTATACTGTTGTGAGATTTCCTTTAAGATTCAGGAGCTAAAGTTTATCTTCTTTCTGGTTTCCTGGCGGAGCAAAGGGCCTGCACGTGTGAACGGAAACAAAACCCACACAGACTCTAGCGATGCTAAGTATTAATACTACGGGTAGCGGCACCTTCCTTCTCGACAGAATTCCCTTTCCCAGCGAGCCTTCAGTCAATGCCCACTGAGCCTAGATCAAAGGTCAAGCTTGCCTGGATCAGGAAGGGTCCCAGATCAAGCTTGAACTCGTTTCCAGAAGCAGGGGCGTCGGGGCAGCAGCAAGCATTTTTGCCAGGGCGCTCTAATGAGGTGGTTGCACAACAGGCTTTGAGGATTCCGGTTTAACAGGTAAATACCAACAGAGGATGAGCCGAGGGAGATGGGATCTGCTCCACGGCACCGATGGCATTTCGAGAATGTCTGCGTCGCAGAGCAAACCCAAAGTTTTAGCACATTACTCAGAGTTCACCTGAAGAAGATCGCCACGAATAGAAATGAACAAAGTGAGAAAATGGGTGCTGTGGAGTCAACGCTTCCACGATGAACTCAAGCTGGGCGGAAAAATTCTTTGAATACTCGGGCTTTGTTTTGTGCTAAGACGACAGAACCCCGAATTTCGGAGTTGGAAGACGCGTTTCTCCGTGTTCTCCCGCCCGTTGTCGGACTTCAGGGCCGCCCACCCGCCCGCCGCGCACTCAGTCCCGTAGTTCCCCGGGCTTCAGGCGCGGACCTTCCTGGGGGGCGGAAGCCAGGGAGACGCGGGGAGGCCGCGGTCCCGCCCGCGACGCCGAGGCCCGGGCACGGGAGGGGAGCGGCCTCCCGGAGCTCCACGGAGGGAGGGGAAGGAGCGAGGAGGCTGAGAGCCGGAGCGGGGAGCAGCCCTGAGCGGCGCCTGGCTCGGCCCCCACCGCGAGGCCCGGTCCCACGTACCTTTGGCGAGGGCTACGGTGGAGTTTTCGGTGTCGATGGTGTAGAGGATGCCCTCGTAGCGGATCTCCGCCTTGGAGATGAGGCTGATCTTGCTGCCGATGTAAGGGGTGCCCCCGCTCATGGCGCCGCCGCCGCCGCCCCGAGCCGCTCGCAGAGAGGCAGATTCTACGCCGCTGTCGCCCGCTCCGCACGCCCGCTCCCTCCGTCGGCACCTACAGCAGCCGCTTCAGATCCAACATGGCGGCGGCGCCGGCTCCGCTACCCTCCCCCAGCCTCCCGCCCTCAAGCCGCGGCGCGGCGGTGGCCGCGGCGGCAGCAGCGGCGTCGCCGGGCATGCTGGGAGGGCGAGGCAGCGCTCTCGCGAGACTTGGCCGGCGGCGGGCGACTCCCTACTGCTTCGCGGCCTCCGGAGTCCTGTCAGCGCCTATTTACCTGGGCTATGACGGTGCTCCCGGGGCCGCATGAGGAATTTCGAGGACCTGCTGAGTGCCTCGTGGCACCCGCTCGCTGAGGGCTGGAGAGGAGGTGCGCGGCCCTCCTTCTGACCCAGGTCGCGGCCTCTTTGTCGTGGGTCCTGGGTCTTTGCCGATGCGCTGCCCACCCGCCTCCGAGCTTTGGCGAGTCGCTGCTTAACCTTTTAAGACGCTGAACGTGCACCTCTTGGAGCTCCCACAGCTCCCTTACCGCAGCCATCGCCCAGGAAGTTTCCCCCGAGGTTGATCCTGGAGCTGGGGCTCTCAAAAGGACCCAGTTTTTCAGCGCCCTGTCCCGCTCGTTCATCTGGTCTGAACCAGCCTCGTGGCTTGCATCGCCATTGCAACTCACCAATCCCAAGTATCAGTCTAACTTTGGATCAATTCCGTGAACTCCGATTTCTGTGGAATTGGTATCTCAAACGTTAAGGGTCCAAAGCCATGCTCCCTGTTTCTCCTCTAACCTGCTCCTTCACCACCGTTCCCCACTGATGTAACAGGTACCATTTTTACTCAGCTGCTCAGACTAAAAGCCTTGAGTCAGCCTTGACCTCTGTCTTGCCTCCACATCTGTTCTGACTACACCTCTGTTATATCTACAGAAATATCCTAAATCTGACCTCTTCCCCTCATCTCCATCCCTACAGCTCTACGACAAGCCACGATTACTCTGGCTAAATTATTGCAGTAGCCTTCTAAAAGTTGCGTCTGTGTCAACCCTTGCTCTCAATACTTTATTCTCAACACAGCAGCCAGAGAGAACTTGTTAAAATCTAACTCAGATCATGTCCTTCCTCTACTCGCTCTACTGATCCCATGTTACACAGAGAGCAAACCAGACTTTGCTTCAAAGGACATGCATGATTTTGCTTCTTGTTCTGTTCCAGTCACGTCTAATTCAACCAGTATTTGAACACTTTATTCCAATCTCTGCTCAAATATCTCCTCCAGAGATGACGTCCCTGACAACCTTGTGTAAAATAATACCACCCACATGACTCTACATCCCGTCAACTCAGCTTGCATTTTCTTTATAGCATGTATCTCTCTCAAGTACGTCTGTTTACTTATTTGTATGTGTTTGTCTCCTTCATTAGAATGTAAACATTTTGAGATAGGATGTTGTTTTGGTCCTGCTGTATCACTGCAGGTACCAGGGCCTGGTGCAGCACCTGGCTCAGGGCAGCTGCTCAGTTAATATTTGCTGAATGAATAAACAGCAGGATGAAGGCAGAGCACAGGCAGAATGGTGGTGAGCTGAGAGAGCAAATGGCAAGAAGCCTGGCATCTTAAGAGAGGGACGCAGGAGAGAGAGCTCTGATAGGGCTGGTGCACAGTGGCTACAAAGAAAGGTTTGGAAATCTCTGTTTCAGTACAAGGTCCTATGAGGAAGTTGAATTCTTTGTTTATTTGAGATGGTCTCCATCACCTGGGCTGGAGTGCAGTGTTACCATCTTGGCTTACTGCAACCTCCGCCTCCTGGGTTCAAGCAATTTTCCTGCCTCAGCCTCCCGAGTAGCTGGGATTACAGGTGCGTGTCACCACGCCTAATTTTTTGTATTTTTAGTAGAGATGCGGTTTTGCCATGTTGGCCAGGCTGGTCTGAAACTCCTGGACTCAAGTGATCCTCTCGCCTTGACCTCCCAGAGTGCTAGAATTACGGGCATGAACCCCATACCCAGCTACCCACTTTTAAATTGGTCAATTTGTCTTTTTATTGTTGAGTGGAAAGAATTCTTTTATATGTTCTGGATACAAGTCCCTAATCAGATCTATAATTTGCAAATTGTCTCTCTCATTCGGTGGGTTGGTTGTTTTTCACTTTCTTGTGTCCTTTGAAGCACAAAAGTTTTTAATTTTTATAAAGTCCAGTTTATCCATTTTTTGTTGTTGTTTGAACTTTTGGTGTCATATCCAATAAAGCATTGCCTAATCTTAGGATACAAATATTTACCCCCAACGTTTTCTTCTAAGTTTTATGCATTAGCTCTTACGTTTAGGTCTTTGATTTATTTTGAGGCAATTTTTGTCTATGGTATGAGGGGGACTTCGAATCTAGCCTGAAATGGAGATGGTATTAAGAATTTTTAGATTGGCTGGGCTCAGTGGTGCATGCCTGTAATCCCAGGACTTTGGGAGGCCAAGGAGGGTGGATCACGAGGTCAAGAGATGGAGACCATCCTGGCCAACATGGTGAAACCCTGTCTCTACTAAAAATACAAAAAACTAGCTGGGTGTGGTGGCTCGCACTTGTAATCCCAGCTGCTTAAGAGGGTGAGGCAGGAGAACACTTGAACCCGGGAGACAGAGGTTGCAGTGAGCCAATATCGTGCCACTGCACTCCAGGCTGGCAACAGAGCAAGACTCTGCCCCCTACAAAAAAAAAAAAATGCTTTCAGTTCAAACAGGAGATTAAGGAGTGATTACAGGAGGAAGAGTGAGATATATGCTCTGGGAAGTAAGCAATTCAGTGTGGCCAGAGCCTAAGGTATACAGAGTATATTAGAAGTTAAAGTGAATAGCAGTGGCCACACCAAAGGTGGTGAGGGGCTTATTTCTCCCATATTGTCCATCAGCCATCCCCTAGCCTCAAAGTAAAGACAAATATAGGGAAAAGATGGTGTACTAGATAGGAATTGCTCTGGACAAGCCTCACAAATCCTTCAGGTCTCCTGTCCTACCCCATAGCTCCTCAAGTGTAGAAATTCTAGAGCTGCTACTGCGGAAAACATTAATGAGGAAGAATTTATTTTTTCTGCAAGCTACCAGGAGCTCTTAAGCAGGGAAGCAACAATGGATTTTGGATTTTTAGGAAGCTTGTGATGGTCACAAAATATGTCACAGTTCTCAACCTTGTTACTAGTACATGAAACGGAGATTAATGTGCATATTACACTACGGGCTACCAATCGATAGCTGCGTTATGCCTAGTTCCTGCCACACTACGGTGCAAGAAACCATGAGTTGCAAAACATAAAGTAGAATATACAAGATTGGTGACTGGTAACTGATTGGGTGTAGCCAGATAAGGACTCCTAGTTCCAGGACTGAACACCTGAGTCCTAGGGCCAGTGATGGGCATAAGGAGAGTGGATGAAGAACAGTTTATTTGGCGGGAGGATGGAAATATTAATAGATGCAGATAATTTTGCCCTTGTTGATCTGGAAGTGCCTTTTGGGACACCTGAGCAATTGCATCTACTTTGTAGTTACATGACTCTAGAAGTCAGGAGATCTGAAATGGAGATGTAAATTTGGAAGTTGTTATAGATAGAACAGGATAAGCTCGCTCTAAGTGGCTCATTTCTGTAATTCTAGCCACTTGAGAGTCACTCCAGCCTGAGTGACAGAGTGAGACTCTGTCTCAAGAAAAAAAAAAAAATGCCTGGAACAGGCAGATCCATAGAGGCAGAAAATAGTGGATTAGTGGCTGCAAGGGTCTGGGACATAGGGGTGAGGAGTGGGAATGGGAAGTGATTACCAATGGGTGCAGGGTTTCTTTTTGGGGTGATGAAAATGTCTGGAAGTAGGCAGGGCACAATGGCTCACGCCTGTAATCCCAGCACTTTGGGAGGCTGAGGTGGATGGATCCCGTGAGGTCAGGAGGAGACCAGTCTGGCCAACATGGTGAAACCCCGTCTCTACTAAAGATACAAAAAATTAGCGGGCATGGTGGCACGCACTTGTAAGCTCAGCTACTCAGGAGGCTGAGGCAGGAGAATCGCTTGAACCTAGGAGGTAGAGGCTGCAGTGAGCCAAGGTCTTGCCATTGCACTCCAGCCTAGGCAACAAGAGTGAAACTGCATCTTAACAACAAAAGAGAAAATGTCTGGAAGTAGATCATGATAATGGTTGCACAGCTTTGCGGATATACTAAAAACCACTAAAGTGTACACTTTAAAAAGTGAATTTTATGATATGTGAATTCTATTTCAAAAAGGCAAACTTTCCATATAAAATGGCCCTATTAAAACTAAGGTTATTGTAGCAAAAACAGCCACTTGCTTTTAAAATAATATTTAAGTAAAAAAGTTGAATACAGAGTTGTGTGAATATAAAGACTTAATTAAAAGAAAAGAAACAAACAGCATATGAAAATAAAGCAGGAAAGTAGTAATTTTGAAATGCTTTAGTACCGTGGTATTAGATATAAAATTTTAAGGTAAGTTTTTCTCTCTGTATTAGTTAGGAGTTGTCTTCTGTTTAATGTGTAAGGAACCACCCCCAAATTCAGTGACTTAAAACAATTATCGTCTTATTATACCTCTCAATTTCATGGATCAGGCTTGGCTAAGCAATTTAGTTCTATGTAGCCTCAACTGGAATCATTGGGGGCAGTTTGCCTGGTCTAGAGGGTCCAAGATTATTTGACTATTTACAGGATCAGCTAAGAAGGCTGAGAATTTTGTGACACTGTGTAGCCACCTTTTGGACCATCAGCTATCCTATTTGTCTGGTAGTGTTATTTTGAGTCTCTTCTGACCAGCAAAAACGTATCCTAAATGATGCAAAAGGCGAAGATACCTAACATCGGCTGGGCGTGGTGGCTCACGCCTGTAATCTCAGCACTTTGGGAGGCCGAGGCGGGTAGATCACCTAAGGTCAGGAGTTCAAGACCAGCCTGGCCAACATGGTGAAACCCTGTCTTAAAAAAAAAATACCTAACACCTACTGGAAGTCTACTTTGTGCCTGGTATTGGAAAAGTCATCTTACACATACTGGAGGAGACACATCTTACATAGGTTTTTTTTTTCTTTTTGAGACAGGATCTCGCTCTATCGTCCAGGCTGGAGTACAGTGGCATGATCTCAGCTCATTGCAACCTACACCTCTTGGGCTCAAGCAATTCTCGTCCCTCAGCCTTCTGAGTAGCTGGGATTACAGGTGTGCACCACCATGCCCACCTAATTTTTGTATATTTAGTAGAGATGGGGTTTCACCATGTTGGCTAGGCTGGTCTGGAACTCCTAACCTCAAGGCATCCATCTGCCTCGGCCTCCCAAAGTGCTGGGATTACAGGCTTTTTGGGTGGCTGGCCCACAGGCTGAGTTCTAAAGGCATGTGTGTCCATTGCTTCTTCTCAGAAGGAGATGCTGAGCCAGAGTTAAGAAGTTTATTGGAGGAGAAGCAGGATTGAGCAGGGAAAGCCCAGACTGTACTGCAGATCTGACAACATCTTGGCCAACCTAACAGGAAGCCCTGGAGCAAAGATTGCTCTTTGGAACAGTCCTGCATTGGTCAGAAATGGTTAGGCCCTCATATCCCTGGTGTGTTCTGTCATTGGGTGGGGTTGCCTGGGAGGACCAGGGACTTGGATTGAAGGCGGAAGTAAATCCTGTTGGCTACTTCTTCACTTCTCGCAACAGCTGATGAGTTCTTTCTGGAAGTCAGTAAAAATTAGGTGTAGTGGTTGGGTGTGGTGGCTCATGCCTGTAAGAACCAAAGTTACTGAAGTAAATATTTTTTTTCCCTGGAGAGGGCAAGGCTTTTCCTCTTGCCAGTCAACTAAGATGAGGAGCTGATCTGTCAGATCCAATCAAGAGTGGAGCTGAGGCCAGGCTCGGTGGCTCACACCTGTAATCCCAGCACTTTGGTAGGTCGAGATGGGCGTGTCACAAGGTCTGGAGATCAAGACCATCCTGGCCAACATGGTGAAACCCCATCTCTACTAAAAATATAAAATTTAGCTGGGCATTGTGGCAAGTGCATGTAATCCCAGATACTTGGTGGGCTGAGGCAGGAGAATCGCTTGAACCAGGGAGACGGAGGTTGCAGTGAGCCAAGATCTCGCCATTGCACTCCAGCCTGGGTGACAGAATGAGACTCTGTCTTAAAAGAAAAGAAAAGGAAAAAAAAGAGTGGAGCTGAGTTGGGGTTGGATGAATTGAAGATTCAATTTCTGTTTACCTGGGTTTTAAATGGGTGTTAAGGGCAAGATATCATCTGTGTTTTTTATGGGTTGCTTCTTCTAGTGGAATTTTGGACCCAAGCATGAAGAGTTAGTGGAGTTGTCTCCCTTTCAGTGAGGGAGACAGAAGACCCAGCCTCCTGCACTGCAATCCACTTAGCAAAAATGGAAGACTAGTGCTGTGGTTTTAGTTCTTACATATTTCCGTCTGTTACTCCAGTCCATAGAGTTTAAAGAATCAGTGGTTTCTTAGCCAAGCAGAGCCCCATCCTCTGTGGCAGGACCCATCCTCTGCCTGCCCATGACCAGACTTGGCAAATGCCTCTACTAATCCCTAATCTTTCCTCACTTATGAAATCTTGCTCCCTTCTCTAGAAATTAGTTCTTTTAGACTATTTTATGATATCTGAAAAATCAATATGATATTTTACTTTATCTGTTTTCCCCCATCTTTACAGTGAAACTGGTGGTTTATTTAGATCTTTTACAGCCTAATTGGAAGAGGAATTTGAAAGATTTTTTGGGCCGCGTTTATTTTTAATTTTAATTTAATTTAATTTTTGAAATGGAGTCTCACTCTTTTGCCCAGGCTGTAATGCAGTGGCATGATTTCTGCTCACTGCAACCTCTGTCTCCCAGGTTCAAGCGATTCTCCTGCCTCAGCCTTCTGAGTAGCTGGGATCACAGGCATGCACCACCATGCCTGGCTAATAGAGTCAGGGTTTCGCCATGTTGGCCAGGCCAGTCTTGAACTTCTGACCTCAGGTGATCCACCTGTCTTGGCCTCCCAAAGTGCTGGGATTACAGGTGTGAGCTACCATACCCGGCCTTTGGCCGTATTTAAATTCATGAGGAATATATCTGTTATATCTTTAGGGAGGCCCTCCTAGCTAGTTTTTTTTCCTCTAAAATTGAGATAGACTGCTGGTCCTTCATTTAAGTAATATATGATGCTGTTGGCTTGCATTTGGGGGCCATGTGTTTTGGAAAATGTGTCCCTTCAAACAGCAGACCCACTTTCATTCGGTGAACTTCTCATTCTGTGAGAGGCACACTGAAACTGAGACTAATAATCATTGCTAGGGAAGGTGTCTCCCATCCCATATGTGCTCTGGGGTGCATGCACATTGAGCGGAATTTTTTTTGTTGCTGATTACTATCTTTCTCTTACTGTCTCTTTCCAAAGCATGATCATTGAATTGATATAAAGACATAGATGGTACAATTTCATAGTTTACTGCTTCTTAATTTAGTTACAGCAGCCCACTATTACATGCCTTTACATCTAATATTTAAATGAGAAAACTGGCTAGGCATGGTGACTCATGACTGTAATCCCAGCAATTTGGGAGGCTGAAGCAGGAGGATTGCCTGAATCCAGGAGTTCGAGACTAGCCTGGGCAATATAGTGAGATCCCAGCTCTACAAAAATAGAACAAAATTAGCTGCACATGGTAGCATATTCCCTGTAGTCCCAGCTACTCAGGAGGCTGAGGTGGGAAGATCTCTTGAGCCCAGGAGGTCAAGGCTTCAGTGAGCTGTGATCATGTCACTTCACTCCAGCCTTGGCAATAGAGCGAGGCCATCTCAAAAAAAAACAAAAACAAAAACCAAAGCACACCACTTAAAAGCGGAAGTCAGGTAACTTAGTTTTAGTATTAAGGTGGAAGTCAGGGATTTCAATCAAGTTGTTACAATTCCATAATGTAGGTGCTTTACACCATTTTAGGATGGCAAATATAATTTTTTATCAAGTGACAAGTAGATGATACTGCTTGCCTGGAGATTTGTGTTGAGAAGGATTCTGAGGCTGTGTCTGAATTCAGTTGCCAGTGCCTTCCATGGACACAGGGTGGAAGAATGGTGTCACCAGATGCAAATCTGTCTATACCATCTGCTCTCCTAAGTAAATGCAGTAAAAGCATGACTAAGTGCTTTGTAAACTTAATAGCATTCTACAATTAGTTTTATTGTCCTTACCATTTCTCAAATATTTGTCTAACTACCCTAAAAACGAACAATAGAAATTGGTAAGACATGTATGATTGAAAAGTAATCAAAGTAATGGAAACTCATCTAGAATGAATTTTTCTGAGGGAAAAAAAATTCTTTTTTTTTTTTTTGAGTCAGGGTCTTGCTCTGTTGCTCAGGCTGGAGTGCAGTGGTAAAATCTCGGCTCACTGCAACCTCTGACTTCCAGGTTCAAGCAATTCTCCTGCCTCGGCCTCCTGAGTAGCTGGGGCTACAGGTGTGTATCACCACACTCAGCTAATTTTTGTATTTTTAGTAGAGACAGGGTTTTGCCATGTTGGCCAGACTGCTCTTGAACTCCTGACATCAAGTGATCTGCTGGCCTTGGCCTCCTAAAGTGCTGGGATTATAGGCATGAGCCACTATGCCCAGCCTGAAAATAATATTTTTATTCCATATTTGATGATGTCAGGCCTGTCCCTCTAGACTCCCTGCCAACCCCCCTAACTTAGTCCATTTGGGCTGCTGTAATGAAATATCACACACCGTGGCTTATCAGCAAAAGAAATTTATTTTTCATAGTTCTTGAGGCTGAGAAGTCCAAGATTAAGGCTGACAGATTCAGTGTCTGGTGAGGGACTGCCCCCTGGTTCATAGATGGCTTTTTGCTAAAATTTCACGTGGAGAAAGGGGCAAGGGATCTCTCTGGGTCTCTCTCTCTCTCTCTCCCTCTTTTTTCAGACAGAGTCTGGCTCTGTCATCCAGGCTGGAGTGCAGTGGCATGATCTTGGCTTGCTGCAACCTCCACCTTTCAGGTTCAAGCAATTCTCCTGTCTCAGCTTCCTGAGTAGCTGGGACTATAGGCATATGCCACCATGCTGAGTTAATTTTTGTATTTTTAGTAGAGATGGGGTTTCACCATATTGGTCAGGCTGGTCTTGAACTCTTCACCTCAAGTAATCTGCCCACTTTGGCCTCCCAAAGTGCTGGGATTACAAGTGTGAGCTACCGTGCCTGGCTGTCTCTCTTTTGAGATAGGGTCTCACTGTGTCACCCAGGCTGAAGTACAGTGGTGCCATCATGGCTTATTGACAGCATCAAACTTCTGGGCTCAAGCAGTCCTCTTGTTTTAGCTTCCTGAATAGTCACTGGGACTACAGGCATGCACCACAACATCCCACTATTTAAAAAAATTTTTTTAAATAGAGACAGTGTTTCACCATATTGCCCAGGCTGGTCTCAAACTCCTTGGCTCAAGTGATCCTCCCATCTTGGCCTCCCAAAGTGCTGGGATTACATGTGTGAGTCACCATGCCTGGCAAGTATCTCTTTTCTAAAGGCGCTAATCTCATCCATGAGGGCTTGACCCTTATGACCTAATCACCTTCTAAAGGCCCCACTTCCCAATGTCATCCCTTTGGGGGCTAAGATTTCAACATATGAATTTTAGGGGAACATAAACATTCAGTCTATTGTACTTCCCCCCAATCCCCAAAGGCTTCAGTGGCTTTAATAGCTTCTCCTTGCTGTATTCTCTTAGAATAACCTGGGTTATGTTGACAAAATACTGTGTGAGTTGGCCCTTGCTTAAATCTCTGGTCTCACCTCTTGTCTCCCTCCCTCCTTTTTTTTTTAACTTTTTTTTGCAATAATTTAAGTGAGATCTCTCCCCGTTACCTTCCCCCATTCTCTCTCTCTACTTCCCCTAAGCCTTAATATTTATTTATTTATTTTGAGATGCGATCTTGCTCTGTCACTCAGGCTGGAGTGCAGTGGCACAGTCTTGGCTCACTGCAACCTCTGCCTCTCAGGTTCAAGCGATTTTCCTGCCCGAGCCTCCCACATAGCTGGAATTACAGACATGCATCACCACGCCTGGCTAATTTTTGTATTTTTAGTAGACACAGGGTTTTGCCATGTTGGCCAGGCTGGTCTCAAACTCCTGAACTCAAGTGATCCGACTGCCTCAGCCTCCCAAGTAGCTAGGATTACGGGCATGCGCCACCATGCCCAGCTAATTTTGTAATTTTAGTAGAAACCAGATTTCTCCATGTTGGTCAGGCTGGTCTCAAACTCCCAACCTCAGGTGATCCACCCGCCTCAGCCTCCCAAAGTGATGGGATTACAGTGGTAAGCCACCGCACCCAGCCTACATTGTCTACTTTCTTGTCTATATTCTATACTGGCCTTTAAGTTGTCCTGAGAGCAAGGACTGTATGTATATTTCCACCATTGAATTTTTTTTTTTTTTGAGACAGAGTTTTACTCTTGTTGCACAGGCTGGAGCGTAATGGTGCAGTCTTGGCTTACTGCAACCTCTGTCTCCTGGGTTCGAGTGATTCTCCTGCCTCGTCCTCCCAACTAGCTGGGATTACAGGTGCCTGCCACCATGCCCAGCTAATTTTTGTGTTTTTAGTAGAGATGGGGTTTCACCATGTTGGCCAGGTTGATTTCAAACTCCTGACCTTGGATGATCTACCCGCCTCAGCCTCCCAAAGTGCTGGGATTACAGACGTGAGCTGCCATGCCTGCTCTCACCATTGCATTCTTAGTGCCAACTTGGCCTGGCTCAGAATAAGAATGTAATAAATCTTGGTTAGATGAATTAATAGGTTTTTTTTTTTTTTTTGGTATTATTCTCACAGTTAATTTTTTTTTTTTTGTATTATTATAACAGTAGGAGGTGAGTTTTTTTTTTTTTTTTTTTTTTTAATTTAAAAAATATAAAAAAAAACTTATAGCTTTAAAGATTCTGTTTTTTGCCAGGCCTGGTGGCACAAGCCAGAAAACCCACCGCTTTGGGAGGCTAATGCAGTTGGACTGCTTGACCCCAG